>CAVNYN010248255.1:0-74808 GCA_963692815.1 Nyctanthes arbor-tristis
CCGATCTCTTGTGGAAGGTGATGGAGGGGGTGGTGGAGGAGACCCAGTCAATATAGGCGGCGGTCGAGCCGGTGTTGAACGACGGAGGCACGATCAGGATAACAACGGTGAAAGAAGGGTGGTGTTTGAGGATGAACTTGCCGAGCTCTACCATGGAAATCAGGTGGCCCATGCCGGGGGATGGATACAGAACGATGGTTTCCATGCTCTGCTCTTACCAGATATTGAATGGTGGTATAAACTAACAGAAGTTTGATCAAATTTTGCAGCAGAGAATTTCAAATAAAAATTTCATACACCCCTGAAATAGTTAATAGATGACTGCCACTTTATTATAAAGGAATACAAGAAGAGATGTTGACGTATGGAATGAGGTAGACGCTCGGTAACACTAAGCAATTATAAGATTAGCACGAAAGCTTGGTCGGATTTGGGAGACTTGTCAACCCGCATTGTAGGACTGATTCACTGACTAGCTTATTGTCATTTTCTTATTTCTTTATTGATCATTGAATAAATAAATAAATTAATATTTTCATATATTTGTATATTTCCACACATTTTTAATGTAGTAATACTAATTAAATTAGAAATCGTTTTTTAATATAGATAAATAGTATTACTTTAAAGTATGTGACTAAATTATTTGACTAATTTTTGTTTTTCTTTCATCTCTAAATTACAAGTAACAAAAAAAAAAAAAATTTCCCGGTTGCCGGGGGGGGGGGCGGGGGCTAGGGCAAGTGTTCCCCCAGGCCCCCCTAGTCATGTTTAACACGTTTGTACTTTAGCGAAGGAATGCCTAATTCTTCAATAATGATATTAACTGAGAATTGGCCAGTAGATGCATTTATATTAATGGAGAATTGACGGGTAGATATGAACGAATTCTAGTTGAGAAGAGTACAAGGTCTAGTAGAGTGTTTGAGACTTTTACCAAATATTGGGTTGGTAATTTTTTGTTTTTCAACGAGAAAATCCAATTAAATGATACTACACGACAACTTATAAACTAGTTTAAGAATTGATAAGTTATACTCACAGTGCGTTTTTGACACCCGTGGATGGTGCGCCACAGTGTGTGTATACACATTCTACAAGCATACACATGAAATAATCTGTGAGTAGTTTCAATCTCATGCCAAATACTTGCATGAAGGGAATCATTTTTGAGTCCGCGTGTGCAAGAATTCAGAATTGTCAAATGCACTTGTAAAAATAATGCTATGTATTTATTTATATTGAAAACCAATCTCTTGATTATTAGTTTATTACTCAATATTTTAAATTAGGAATTGGGTAAATATTCATGGGATAGATCGAAATATTCGCATATTAAATCTACCAAATAACCAAGATAAAAAGCGGCTTATATCAAGATGATTTTGTTGAAATCTTTATGTCAACCACATAAATTGTGTTACTCTATATATACAAGCCCGTCTATCCAAAAAAACATGAGACACATATCATTTTGTTTAGACTCCACTTTCTATGAGAAAATTCTGATTTTTATCATGTTTTTTTTTTCTCTCCTTTTAATGTCTAAATTTTTGACGCAATAGGAGTTCTCTTTCTAGGACCGCGTGATCATTTAAAGAGACAATAAAGACGACCCCTCGCTTTCAATAACAGTCACTTGAGCACATACCTGTTCACACCAATGTGATGACTTAACGCTAGATACTATATAGCATCATATGGCGTCGTACGACTACATGGTGCGCGTTAAGGTACATCACATGATTGGGGCACGCAATTATACAGTGTAGTTTCTCATGTGACGCGTTCTAATACATATTATATTTTTTTATGACATTATATAATACTATATATATAGTATTAAATCAGAGCTAATATCAATATTGTTATGTCTCTTTATAGCCACACATCCCCTTTCCATCTTGTCACTTCATCAATTGGTACCACCACAGTGTTATCAGCAAATTGCATTACATACTCTTTGGACACTAATAATTGCCTTCAGTTTTATGTTTAAGGTTTATTATATTCACATCATACTTATATTTTACGAAGGGATAATTGGATAAACAGTCCAATTAGCAGGTGGTGTGAGGATAAACGGCCAAATTTTTGATCTTTTGGAAAAATGGCCATCTGTTGTGGTTAGATTACGAAAAAAACCCTTCCTACAAAAATGAAGGGTGAGGATCGGTCTTTCTATTGTGTCCTTTGGACACCATAGAATGTACCGGGTGAGGATTGTGTTGCGGCATTTTTTGAAGTGCACATATATGATATCTCTAGACATTTTATTGCTTCCACTAAAAGATTTATGTTATAATTATATTGTGAGTAATAATATTGCACAATGGACAAAAGAAGTGGAGGGAAGAACAGTGAAATGGAGGGAAAATCAAAATAAAGAATAATCTTTCATATTTTTGAATATGAAACTAAAAAATAAAAAAAAATAGAAAAAATTTGGGACCAAATGAATGGCACAAAAAAAAAAAAAGCCGAATTCTAGGACAAAAAGATTTACAAAGTTCACCAATTGTAAGCATGTATCTTTTACAACTTTAGAACTACTATACTCAAACTAAAAGAGTAGCTAAAATGTAGAATTCTACGTACACTCATAAATATAGATTTCTTCTAACTGTACTTTTTTTCGTTTTCTTCAAAAATGAAACTTGGGTGCATGCCTGCATGGTGTTAAAACAAACAAGAAATATAAGGAACGTGTAATTCTACACTTATTTATAAGCATAGAAGTAGATTTCTTCTAATAATTGCAGATATCAAAAACTAAACGTCAGATACTTGCTAAAACTCATACTTTTGCATTTGGTCATGCACATGACTGTAGGTCTAGTTCCCAAATGTATAATTCCATATTGGCTTTGGTACATAATTGTAGAATTTGTTTAAACTTAGAATTTTTCTGGACACTATATACAAGTACAGAAACTGATGCCCAAACGAAAATTGAGTCCCGAAGTGTATAAGTCCCAAAGTGTATAATTAGATAACTTGAATTAATGTGTATATATAAGCACATATGTGTTATAACATATTATTACCCGTGCGTTGCACGCGAAGGTACTAAATCAAATTATACTTTAACTTTAATATGAAATGTCAAGTAATGTATACCTAGCCACATTGAACTGTAATATTTCAATTATTTTATTGTTAACTAATATTTATTATAGTTTTACTTGGTATTAAATGCTATTTAGTAAACTCAGCTGGGATGGTAAAAAAACCCAACAAACCCGATGCCCACGGGTACTTGACTCTAGATAGAGGATAATCAACTATACGGGCAATTAGATCGGTGGTGGAATGAAGAAAATCGGCCCAACTTGAGGATTGATTGGGGAAGGTTATTATACTTTTTACCCGTACCCAGTTTGTTTAACAATATCTTGTCAAAAACAAAAATATTTACCAAAAATTGTAATAGTTTGAAAGGTAAATAGATAATGAAACTTACTAAGAAAGTTTACTAATTTCAACTTGTAATTCCATCTTGGGATAGCCCAGCATTTATAATACTATTCATTTAGTAAAAAGTGAAAATAAAATATATAGATATATAAATAGGCCAATAAATTAGTAATTACCAGTATCGACCTGTCCCCAGCCCGTGCCCCATTTAAGTGGGGGGTGGACACAGGGATAGGACAAAAACAATTTTGATGGATAGAGTAACGAGTATACCATACTCGATCCCAAGCTGACCAATTGTCATTCCTTGATGAAGTCAAACATTTTATTTTTCTTTATGATTATGCTGTAATGATAATTTTGTAAAATATGAAATGTTAGTTAAACCATATTTATTATATACAAAAAAAAAAACCTGGTAACAACTCAATTTTAAAGCATATAAAAATAATTAGAAAATTAGCATGACAGTTAAAAAGAAAATAGTCTAACCCAAATGAAAATAGTCTAATCCAAATTAGAACATATTTTCTAGATATATATATATATATGCATATAAATTAAAAAATCAAAAAGCTTTGGATATATAGATAAATTTATCAAAATACCTAAGAAGACATCATCATAAGATAAGATATACATGAGTAACATACTCTATAAAATAGTTAATTTTAAAGTCTTATTTGAATAGATTCTCTTCATATTTTAATAATTCAATTTTCAGTTTGATTTTTTTATTATGTAATTCAATACTAAAGTTTCTGACCAAAAAATGAAAACTAAAAATAGTAACGCAAACATACCATAAAAATTTTATCTTAATTATTTTACACAAAAAATTTTCTTTTGTTGTACGATTTTTTTATTGTATTAAAGGTCCTTAATCTTTGTCTACTAAAGAGAACAAAATCCTAATTCCTAAAGAAATATGCTACCGAATGAGGAAAAGAGAGAAAATCTAATAAGTTGGAAAAACAATTGGATAAGGAAAGAAGAAAAAAATCTAAAAAAGTATTATTGGATTTGAAAAATAATCAGATAAACTGCGTGGATGACCAAATGGCATAAAATATCCAAACTATCCCCTAAAAAAATATTTTTGGAAGGAAAACTGCGGTACAGTTGTACCGCAGACTAATTTCCTATTAAGAATATATATAGATTTCTAATAACCAATTTCAAATTTGTCTAAATGTCATGAGAAAGAAAGTTTCGAATATATTTAACTTTGCATCTAGTATGAAAATAATGTAGACTTCATCTAAATGTAGTTTTTTTCAAAAACTAAACATGTCTTCTGATGTTCATATAGATTTGAAGTTCCAAGTGTATTATTATACAGAAGAGTTTAAACATAAATATGTAGATTTGTGATAAATATATATGTTTCCCACAAAATAACTTTGCGCGAGGTGATTTTATTTCAAATCCATAATTGTAAACACGAACTCTATACACTGGACTATGAGAAAGATTACTCAGAGACAACATTTGAGAAAATGATAACTATTCATTAATACACCTTCGGAGAAACTACATCGAGCATATGAACATCATACCTCTTTCACCAATAGCGGTAAATAATGACAACAATAATTTTTCTAATAAATAGGCAAAACCCCCAAGGAAAGAAATGCTTCAAAAAGGTTCTAGACAAACATTCGGGTAGAAATTTTCACATCAACAAAAAACAGAGAAGGATATTTAGTTGTTGTAAGGATCACATATCATATCATATCTCAAACTTTATTTAGACCACAAGGCTATAAGAATCGAAGTCATCAATCTTGAGAAGGTGATGATGTGACCAGGTTGATCGATTCCCTGACGAGAACGGGGATCTTTGCAACAAAGTTGAGAGGAGCAACGAGCGGCCTTCACTCGTACGGTAAGCCTAGCAGTAATGCGATGAATCAATAGTGACCGATATAGATGTGGAGGGAGTCCTTCTAGGGGCCCCCTTCATTCCCCCCAATCAGGGGGGGGGGGCATGTCATGGACTACTCTCCCTAAAGGGAGAATACTCCTCTACCTAGAATCTCTAACTGTGGAGATAGAGGAAGAAGCAGCATCCCAGAGTTGGCTGTTCAATTTTTTTCATGGGACAGGAAAAATGAAAGAGATGGGGATTTTAGTTGTGAAGATTAGGGTTTGTGAATGTGGTTTTAGTTGTGACCATGTGGTCCTTTATCACATGTTCGCAAGGTGTAGCTCATCCTCCTTTCAATACAAGGCTATGATTCACCCATCTAAAGAACAAGATGAAATTACGGGCATGTTCTCTTGAGCTCGTTTATAGGAGAATGTGCGGTGGAAATGTAAAGAACAATTATTGGGAATTGTGAGAATTTGTTTTTGGTGAAGAATGTGTGATTATTATTGATTTGATAAACTTTTTGATTTATATAAAGCTTCAAAGAATAAGCTTTTAGGCTTATTTTCAATTGTGTTTTGAGGGTAATTTAGAACAAAATTAATTTATTTTCCTTTTTTGTGTGACTGTTTTTTGAGTGCAAGATAGTGATCATAAGAGTGGGATGGTAATTCAAATTCAGATCAAATATACCAGTAAGGAGTGCCTTTATTACCACTAATAATACAAACCTCTTGATCCAAAATGATAAAAGTGTTTCTTGCACACAAAAATAAACTTTACAAAAAA
Source organism: Nyctanthes arbor-tristis (assembly GCA_963692815.1). Lineage (NCBI taxonomy): Eukaryota > Viridiplantae > Streptophyta > Magnoliopsida > Lamiales > Oleaceae > Nyctanthes > Nyctanthes arbor-tristis. The sequence continues at coordinate 6,080 of CAVNYN010248255.1, forward strand.
AATTTTGAGTACTAGACCTTCAAAAATTTGAAACTGGACAACATTTCAATATTTTAAACAACAAAAAACTAAAAAGAAAGAAACAGTTTGAAAATAACAAAAAGAACAGCACTCTTTAGTTTCACAATAATTTGTACAAAGCAGTCTTGAATTTCTACTCTTAAACGTGCTTCGTCGACAATTATCTCTTCATCCATCTTACCCAATTTATTTAAAGCAATAGTAGTGTGTGTCTGTATATATACATATACACACACATGCGCGTTGGAGTGATTTATTCATTTAGATTTTCTAAACACTAATGATTTGATTGAAACACGGAATAATAATAATAATAATAATAATAATAATAATAATAATAATAAGTTAAAATGAGTTGGAAAGATATGATGATACGATAAACAAATGTACTAATAATCAGAGACATAATTATTCTTTTCGACGGCGTGAGCCAGCTTTGTTTTTAATTTTAAACTACCATGCATACAATTTTTACGTAAATTTTATTGGATAACAAAAAGCAAATGTCACATCTTGTTTTGGTTTTATGAATTTCTGCATTCGGAATTTTCTGAGCAAGTTGGTTTCCTGAATATCGAGATTACGTATTACCGTATTAGGGAGAAGAGGAGGCCAACCTTGAGCTTGTGATCCTACTGAAATTGAGTGTTTCAATGGCTCGACAATTTCTAATCCTCCAGACAATTGCATCTCTCTTTAAATTCTGAGAAAACTTCCCAAGATAAATCAATTTTCGCAAGCATCTGATCTCTTTTCCAGAGGTTGTAATAATTGTATGACCGAGAGATAGTGAACCGTGGTGGCACGGCCACAAATGACACCATCGTCTCCACTGCTTTTTCTCTGAAATCCTTAAGGTTTTGTTACGCGATAGACTAATTATGATGAGAATCAAGCGCCTCTTTATATTATAAAACAATGCATATGATCACAGTAACAATCTAACCTAATAACCTCCTGTCGTTTGTAACAAAAAGGCAATAAACTAAAACAGGGAGTGCACACACTTCGACAATTTTTTTCTGAAGCAGAAGATAAAGAACCAACCAAACAAAACCTATCAGTTTCAGAGAGGACTTAGTCCGAGTTGAGGCTACTACATTCGGTACAACCAAGAAACTCACGGCAATAGTAAGTATTAAATAAGTACCAAAGCTACAAGGTGTCAAAGAAACATAAAATTCCACAAGGAAATTATCAGTATTCCCACTTCTTGAGCTCCATGCCATCCGGAGGGCTTCCAATTACCTTCTTTGAACCCACATCTTTCCAATTTGTTGACAGTACTGTCCCATGTGACTCGACCTGTTGTTGGTTGGTATTAGACAAAAATATGAAAAATTAACAATGCCCGTAATGTTACAACTTGCAAGATAGCAAACTTAAATCATCTAAAAAATTAATATCGTGATCATTTGAATAATTGAATTCCAATGCGAATCCCTTTTCTTAGTATTTATTTAGACGGGATGTCCCAATGTGCATGATGCTCGAACTCTTCCGGGTTTCTTTATAACTAACCCAATTTTTATGGTTTATTATTTTACGGCTTTCTGATACTTCTGTGGGCTTTTGCGTAACTTCCACTTTTCATTTCTATATATCTATATACTTTCTTTATGCCTCATAGGAGCCGTTTTAAACATTTATCACTAAAATGAGGAGACTAAAGAGGTTGACGTCAACCTACAAGATTCCCCTTAAATAAAAAATAAAAAAATAAAAAATTGGGGGATAGAGATCTTACAAAAGATTTACTCATGGCCCTTCTCGTGTCTTCATCAGCGTCTTTATATATGTCTCTAAAAAATTTGTTCAAAGCTGCATCACCATCAAGCTTCTCTTCTTTTTCCTGAAATGAATATCACCCGGGAAACATGCCTATAATGAACCGCCTCATTTTCAGGTAGTAATATGACAGGAACTCAAAGGAAAGACCAGGAAACATAGAAAATTATTTAACAGATATACCTCCTTTTTCACTTGAGCTTCCAATTTATCCCAATCTACTCTCTTTGGTTTCGATGAAGGATATGTGGGTCTTGGGTTGCCTTTTGAACAGGATAGCGGAATATTAACTTCTTATCTTGAAACCATGATTAGATAAAATAATGACAATATAATGTCCAATGATTTTTTGAACAGGTAGCCATACCTGATGTTCTTTGTACAACTGGAGCATCCCTTGTAAACTCAAGGGAAGCCCAATGTACAGGATCAGCTTTTGCAAGACGAATTTCAATTTTTGTAGACAATACTTGATAACTACATTTTGAAGGAATTATCTGCTTGTAAAACATTATAACACCAAAAGATTGGGGGGAAAATCAGCATAACGCATCACCAGAAGAATAAGTTATTAATAGCATATAATAATATAACCGCGAAAAAAAATTTCAATTAGCTGCCACATATTTAGAAGGGAGACCGAATAGAATGAAGAGCATGTAAAAAGTTACTTTTATGTAACATTTTTTTCCCCAAATGTCATAAGTTCCTGAAAGGTTTCTTTTCTGCCTTTCCTTTTCTTGAAATTGACTCTTTTACATTGTCAATAAATTAGCAACTTCTGACTTTTTCAAGTTCATCCCTAGTAACACATTCAGTTCAAGCAACAGTGAATCTGAAAGGCAGAACACTCCAGAGCATGAAATTAACGTGCTACCTTTCCAAATAATCGCGGTTGAAAATGATACGCCTCTTCTCCAGGTATATCAATGGTAACACTGAGCTGTATAGAAACCCAAGATAAAAAGGAATTCACAGATTTTTACTCTAAGATCATCAGAAAATTGAGTGCAAAACGGAAGAAAATAAAGGATCTGGTAGGAACATACAATTTGCTCGCCAAAACCGACTACTACACTGTTTTCTGGTACACGCTTTGCAAATATTGTTACAACAATTTCTTCGGGTTTCTGATAAAATTCATGCCTGTAATACAAACAATAAGATAAAATAAGGTAAAAAAGAGATATGCCTCAAGCACATTAAGCATGAAAAATAAGACTTCACTTTGAACATCCAGTGGTGCTCCAAAATAAAATACCACATCCACCCCTGGCATTTCGTGTGTCTTGAGGAATCAAAGAATTCACAGTCATCCTCTTCTTGAGCAGCTTTTAATGGTAATTTACTTGTCAAGCTGGATTTGAGTAGTAAAAGTTTTTCGAACTTAACAATTAAAAGTACTTCCAGAGTAAATAGGCACTTCCATGTTTATTTATTTGTTTTATTCATCGGTTAGACATTGGGAAATCCCCCACCCCTTCCCTCAACCCCCCCTACACACACAAAAACACACAAGGAACCATGATCCTCTCTACCATGACATAGGCATGCTCATTAATAGGAATCAAGCATTAGAATCCACAAAAAGATGAGGAATATTACTTACTCCCTGGCCAGGGATAAGAAATCACTAGCTATGTTTGGGTGGAGCTTATAATATAAGATGCATTTTGAGATGTTGGTAGACTATACTTCTTCGAAGACTGATCTTATATATTAATGATGGATAAGATCCACCCAAAACATGATATTATATAAACAACAATATTACCCAATCAATTTGTCAAATGGTAAAGTTATTGGCCATTTTATTCTTTTGTAGAAGGACAAACAAGTTTTAGCAATTGTTATTACTAAACAATAGACAAAGCTAATCAGCCCTTTAGTGTGAAATTTCTCTAGTTCTTAACAATTAGAAAGCAAATTGTCCAGAGATAATGTTAAGAGTTTGCAGTTACAGAAATCAGGGAAAAGGAAAACACAAAATCGATCAAGAATATTTACTTATATTTTGGTTTCGTAGATGACAAAGTTGTTCCTTGGTCGGATAAGCTAACTGGGGGAGCACCAGTTAGAGTCACAGAACTTTGATCCAATGATCCAGATGCAGGAGTTACGTTAGCCAGCGCTTCATCAACCATCTGCTTAAGCACTGCTTCAGCTTATCTAATTTAAGCAAGCAAAGCTCAAACAGGTGAGCAGACATGCAATAGAATCCAAGGCATCCATTTTGATTTCCAACTTTTACAGCTCATCGATGAAAAAGTACTTGTATATAATTGCTTATGCATCTCATAACCCTTCACAACAATTAGAACGGCTCAAGAAAACCATAAATGTTCCCTTTTTTTTTGGGGGGGGGTGGGGGGGCGGTCAGTGTATGCTTGACCTAATAATAGCTAAAGCCTTGTGAAAATTTAAACTATCTGAACAACAAAAAAAACCAATCAGATAAGAATTGATGGCAAGAGATTTTACTTTGATGGGTCAAGATTAAAAACAACAGAAGCAACTTGAATCTGTTGCCAAAAAATTTTGATAATTTTCATACTGATTACTTTAATTATAAAACCAGGCTTCAATTGCTACACAAGACAAAAAATAACTTTCACCCAACAGTTAACATCATAAGGACAAGAGCCCAACTGATCTCGTTAAACAGAACAAAATACCTGCAATGTGATCATTACATTCCTTAATCAATTTAGTAAACCTTGAATCTTCTGGTGCCAAAGAAGCACCAGCTTCCAACGCTGTCTTAGCCGTCTGGTATTCTTCAAGCTTGATACATGCCATGCTATATGAGCAATAAACAGAAATATTCAACTGTCAAACCAAATTGGTAACAGCAGCAACAAAAGAAAACGTGCAACTCAAGCTAACTTATACTTGTTCTGTTTTTCCTATTTATTAGCAGAAATTCAGTTTGATCCAACAAAGATCAATTCTTCCTTAACTGAGAAATCATGAGGGAAGTGTCACATACGAAACTGGGCATAATTACTGTGACAAAGCAGCACACTCGTTTCTTGAGAAGAGATGCGAAAAATGTCAATCTTTTGATTGGTTATCAGAGCCTGAAACCCGAGAAGCTTGAAGAATCCTCTACGTTGGGTTTATTTTTATTTATTTACTTCTTTTTTTTTTTCCAAAAAGAAGCAAACTTTTGATTCATCTGTCAATGAGATTTCAAATACTCAACACTGATCCTAATTCAAGTTGATACTATTTCATTTCTCATCAGAGAAACATAATCATCAAAAACAAGGAAAAAAATATGAGCAATTTCATATAGAGAGTAAAGATATAATCATGCATGTCACATGAAAATGGGCATGCTAGAATTAGAATCCAAGAAATAAAGTTAACAAAGAAGCTATAATGATGATGAACATAAGAAACCTGCAGTGTTAGCTTAAAGAGAGAATGTGAAAGAAGCAATTGCTGCATCATACACCACTAGCTACAGGCTTAATGCAATTTCCTATAAATATAAAGTCATCAGTAACAATGTACTATGTTTATGCATTAACCATAACACAGCACAATATTCTTTCCGTCCAATGAAAACAGGCTTACTTTCATTTCCACATAGATTAAGAAATTTTAATTAATAGTTACAAAATTAAATTTTACGTTTGATTAGATACCCCATGTTAACATCAATGACTCATTAGTTCATTCAAACTAGATGTTCATAATTGTTAAAAGCAACACTCTTAAATAGGCAAGTGGACCATAATTTGAAACATATAAATAAAGTAAGCCTATCTTCATCAGCCAGAGCGAATATTTTCTAATATGTAGTGACTCATTTATTTTCCACGGGAAGCTGACCAGTGACTGATCATAGTAAATTCATTCTACCTAAAGACAGCTCCAAAATTTATTGAAACTGAATGACAGATAAGGTCAACAAAAGTAGATTATTGTAGCAAGGTGAAACAGATCACATTAATAAAGACTAGCATTAAGCACACAGGATTTCTGCACAATAAAAATAAATGAAAGGCCATCAACTTGAATTAGCTGAGAGGACTCACCCCTTGCGCAAATATGCTTTGGCCATTGAGGGATCTAACTCAACTGCCTTGCTGGCATCAGCAACGGCATCTGCTCACCAAAAATTGAATAATATAACAGCCAACCAAAAATAATAAACATGGAAGGCAAAACAAAATCTTTGGATGCACAGAACTTCCCAGTGAAACTGGAAACCAAAGGCACTGCAGCACTAGCGTCCATCCGATTTTAAACATTTATCCAGAAAATTACTTTGCTTAACATATATGCAAATTTATGAGAAACTATATGTAAGAGAACGCATAACTTGGACAAAAAATTCACCAATAATAGGAATATGTTATCAAGAAATATTTAGAGTACACAAGGGTAAAGGGTTTTTAAAACTTGATTTATAGCCTCAAGCATGCAGAGCCATAAGTCCACAACTTTAAATATACACACGTTAAGAAATCTAACTGTTTTTCTATATCTTTTTTTGTGTGTGTTTGTGTCTCTCTCTATATATATATGTGTGAGAGAGAGAGAGACTCCATAGATAATTCGTGTTAAATGTAAAGCCTACTCTTTTTTCATCTTTCTTGAATCATGACTCAAGGTAAATTGAGCATTTAGATTTAAAATTGATTTTCTCAAATGAGAATACCAGCTTAAGCAAGTATAGAAACAATAATCTACATACAACTTAAGGACTTGGGCTATTGTCACTCTCGTCCTTCTAAGATTTAATATTAAAAAAAAAAAGGATAAAAAGTGTCCCGGAGTACTTCCAATATCTAATCCAATATCATTCCTTGAAGCTCAAAATGATAAACGGGCAATTCAATCCAAAGTTCAAAAGGGTCAACATTTAAGAAGTAAAAACACTCCAATCCACCAGCTCGGCCGATGCAGTTACCTTTAATGATGGAAATCCAAGACTCAATAAAAAAGTACTAGAAACTTCCACTGAACGACCTCTAATTACACCATAAATAATAATACAAAAAGCATCAAAATTCAAATAACCAAAAGGATTTCAGTGGTAAAAAAAATAAGTATTAGTTTACCAGTAAAGTTTTGGAGCTTAATATTTGCCTGAGCACGGTCGGCGAAAAGCTCGGCTGTATTAGGGCTCAAAGCAATGGCCTGCGAGTAGAGTTCGACAGCGAGCTCAAAATGATCATCTATGAACGCCTCTTTCGCCTGCGCTTGCAGATCCAACGACGCCATTGATAAAAATTGAACCAAAAGAACCGCACCTGTGGATTCGAACCTCTGTGATTCAGAACTCTCTGGAAACCAGAAATAACATGCGTGGATTGGAGATGATGAACACTGTATTGACTTCAATTGTATATGTGAAGCCAAGAATAAAAAAGGAGGATTTTCTTGGGATTATTTTGCAAAGACGTCATCCAACTTGTAGATTTCTTTTGTGTTGATCATAATTCACATATTTTAGAGTTTCATCATTCATGTCGAATTGATCAACCTCGTATTTGTCGCATTATTTGCGAGTGAATTTCGAGTACTCAAAGGATACCAAACTCGACACTTCAAAACAATATAGAACTGACTTGTAAATTGAAAAGACTAGATAAATTGATTAATTAGCTTCCCTATAGCTAATATCTAATCTAATTGTTTAATTTGTAATTAGTTAAGAGCATTGAATTTATAGTATTATTGCAAAATTTTCATTTGTCCTATAAAAGGAAAATTGTTGTAATTTTGACCATACGATCCCGATCTAGAGTTGCTGTTAATGTTAAGTTTCATAAAGTGTTGACTATTGACATGAAGATGAGCACTTTAGATCTACAGTTGGCACCTAATTTCAGCAGTGGAAGCTAAATCATTTTCATTTGGATGTGTAATTATAAATCTGCTACATATGTTGTAACCTATATAATAATTGGAAAAATTCATGGTAAATGATCAAACGAGTTATAATTTGAACTTTAAGTGATACACGTGCAATTAGTTATATGAATTATATACATGACAGCAATCCATAAATTCTTGTACAAATATCAAAGATTCAAGATTTCACTTATTAATGCCATATACACAAGTTACACAAATGGTTGCATAAGCAGTAGTATAAAAATTTTCACAATTTTTTAGAGGTTGCATTTGGTTCTACTTTTGGTTATAATAACGTGCAAGTTGCAACCTAGTGCGGCCAACTTTATCCAAATAAATGCAAAGGGAAAATTGCACTACTCGTCACCAACGTATAAGTGCATTTGAAACATGGTCCTGTTCTTTTTAGTTTTAGCAACATGGTCCCATACAAGGAGCTTTGGCTGGACAATTTGCAGCGCATTCAGAGCATTTCCTTCACCATGCAATGAATGCCACCAACATTCTTTTAGAATAATGCTATTTATCTACAACAGAGACTTGTCTTTAGCTTAATTGTTATTTTTTAATTGATTGTTAAATAAATAACAATGACATGTATTTAAGCATCTTATCCCATGTCCTAATGTATTGGTACTAGAAAATAGTCTCCAATCTAAATAAATAACATCACTCAATCTTTTACTCATGAACATAGGCACATGGTGAATTCTAGATTGAAAAAAAATTCCACTTATCCATTTCTATTTTCCAAAGCCTTTTTCCCCCCTATTTCAAGAGCTAACAGTGAAAAAATATCATTAAGAACAATTGCGAAATCTACATCTTGATGGACCCATTCGGCCGGTCCTGGGCCGAGGTGGATGAGACAGCCATCTCAGGCCCAGGACAAATAAAGACCCAAACTAATTTGTTATACTTGGCCCAATATTCATATCATCCTTTTTTTTAATGTTTTCAAGGCCCATATTTTGAAGAAGAGAGCCCAATTCTTTAAAATTTAAGGGCTTGTTATTTTGGCCCAAAATTTTTTTTTTCAAATTAACAAAAAAAAAAAAAAATTTAATTCAGAAACAGAACACGAATTTGAGGCTCAGTCGCACATCCCCGCCAAATTATCCCAAATCCCAATTTGAGAATTGAAGAACCCTAATTTTTTGTATATTGTATATATTTTGGTAATTTTTTATATGTTGTATATATTGTGTTTCAAATGACATATATTACATATTAAATCTTATTAATTTGAGAAGAGTTGTTAAAGGTTACGATAAAAAATGAAAGAATATAGTACCAAAAAAATTTTTTTAGGGGGCGCAGCCCTCGAACCCATGGGCAGGGGGCTCCACCCTCTTCCAACCCCCGGTTATTACTTGTTACAGGGGTCTATTTTTTTAAGTTCGTCTAGGACTCCAACTCCAATAACAACTGGACTGACACTGGGACCCATAAAAGGCTTAATTTTATATTCGACATACTATGGTCGAATTACTCCACCAAGAACAAAATCCCCCTTACTTCTTCCAGCCGTTCGTCGTCTAAATTTATAAATGAGTTATCCTCGCAGCTAGATCAGAATTAAATGTTATAGGCACTTCAAAATTTCTCCATCATGAGAACTATTAGACATCAGAAACATACAGCACTAATTACTGAGAAATGCCAAGAACATATCCATATCATTGATTGCAGCTTACGATCTATAAGAAATAGAAGGGTTCTAGCCTAAGTTGCAATGAAGTGTTACAAATAGATAGAAAACCCAAAAATACATCTTCAATGCACAAACATGTAAACTCATGTTTCTTGCTTCCCAGTACAAAAACAAAGAAAAGAAACAGACACCAAAAACATCAGCATTCATCTACATGTTTTAACACTAAAATTTTCACCCATCACATATTATAAGCCAACAAAATAGAATGCAGTAACGAATCAACAAAACGTTGTGTCAGAATCATAATATATTTAGAAATTTTACACCCACCATATTGAAATGGTACTTGCTCAAATGTTTCTGTAAGTCGATAATAATTGAGTTTCTATATAACGGAATGCCATTCAGCTTGATATTTTTCCGTTCAACACAATACTGTCACCTCTTGACCAATTTCCATGAAATAATGCGCGTGTACATGAACACATAATCAAAGAAATTGTTTGCGCTCTACACTCTCATATACTGATCAACAATATCCCCTCAAAGGATTAAAAGGCACCATTTTCTTTGTAGAAAAAGATAAGGGAAATCACATAAAATTACATCGATTACATAAAAAATGCTTTATCAGAAAAGAACTTTCTAATCTTTGATCTTCCATCATACATGTCTACTTGTTTCACATGCTTGTCATTAGGGATTTCAGAATCACTTGATACTTCTTCCATCTTCCACTCTCCACCTACAAACAGATAGAAGGCCCAAAAAAACATCTTTAATGCACACGTAAACCAATGTTTCTTAAACTGATGTTATAGTATCACTAGTTTTATGTAGTAGTATTACTTATTTATTAGTATTATTTTGATTATTAGGTGTGACCTTAAGTGAGAATTCCCAAGATGATATTTTGTAAAAGCCAAAGTTGGAATTATTTTTATTTTTTTAATATAATTTTTTCCCCGTTCCAAACTCATTTTAATCGGCACATTCCCAAGAATTTCTGTTAGTGCTTATGGTTTTCACTAGCTTATAATCATCATTGGACTCATCAAAACCGAATCCGTGTGGTCCATATCTAAGAACACAACCTGACTTCAATTCCGCCTCATTTGAATCAGGCACCTTCTTGGATTTTTCTTGTGGCTGGATTCCACAAAAAGACGTGTTTTTCATCTATACTAATACAAACCTGCCCGTTACACGAACCGACCAACCAAATCGATTCGCTTTTCATTGGATAATCAATGTTAATTTTATCAGAGAATTGGTCAAACAGCAAGGAATGCAAAGGACAGCCCCCTGAGTTCTTCAGAGTACTTTGAGATGGTTAATATGATTCTATGGTGGCTGAATCCCCTCTTGCTCTTTGTTGACTTTTTTAGATGAGATTTGATGAAATGATTGCTACAAATCACAGAGAGCCATGATTTCGAGACGCACCTGAATTTTAACAGGGACTTGACTCGCAGCCTTAAGAAAATCTCATAGATGATTTCCAGTGGAAGTTGAGGGATTCTTGGCCCGTGACAGGAATGCTGCAAAATTTCTATTTTCAAAATAGACAGTTTTTCTAAACATGATTGAGGTTGCAGGAGTAGAGCATATACCTTCTCCAAAAAAAAAAGTCTATCTGAACCTCGAGACTGTGGAATGGAATTCACCAATTTTGACGGTGTCATAACATTTCTGGTGCTACATAGAATCATTTATTCTAATTAGGTGTGACCTCAACTGAAAGCTCAAAAAGATACGTAAAAAATTATATTAGTTTTCGGCACCTTATCTGCATAACACCTGATTAGATGTTCTGGAAAGTATAAGCATAAATTCATACTGCTTCATGTGGAAAGCATGATTCGACGATATTTATTCAACATTCGGCAGCAAAAAAAGAACCTGCAATTTCCATATCACTTTTAAGTATTTCGTTCAATTCATGTGCTGGATGCTGATTTTCACTTCCTAACCTTGAAATGTCTGACAAATAATGAGGTCAATATCTTACCGACTAAATTATCATTTTACTATATATCTATATTGTAGATTGAAAATGATCAAGAGCCCACTTTAAGCTCCATAAGGGAGTCTGTCAGTGAGTCCTATTGCCAAGTAGACCAATTAAATTGCCCCCTAGTGCCACTTGTCCCACATTCCTCCCCATTCTTTCTCCTGGCCCCCACCATTGGGCTCCCATATAGAGCCCTAAGTGAGCTATTGATTGTTACTCTGCTTGTAACGTAGTGCACCTGCTTCAACAAAGAAGCAAACCTAGAAGGGTGCATATTATCCTTCTCTACTAATAAATTTTGAGTCATTTCTGATTTAATTTGACAGAAAAAGATGTTCTAAAAGAAGAGCGTCGTAAATAACTATGAACTTTGTGCTTCCGCTTCATACCCAACCCAGTTTCTATAACAACAGACCATATAGATTTTGGTACATGAATTGATTAATAAGCAGTAAAGGAGACACTAAGGGGCCTTGCTTACTAAGTAGCACCAGAAAAAAACTTACCCAAAAATCATCAAACTAGAACAACTGATACTAACAGTACACTACAGAAGATGGGCTACGATAGAGGATGAGTTATATTCACATTCCCTGTCGGTAATTCGACCAGCAACGGGCAGCATCTTCATAACAATATTTCAATTGGCGTTTGTTGATTATTACAAGCCAATAAAATATTGAACACATTAGAAACAACAGAAAAACTATAAATCAGAACATACCAACAATAAAACCTCAAAGAAGTAGGACTCACTATAAGGCTACATGCCTCCAGTCGGTTGTGGCAATTTTGATATTTCCCCAGTCCTAGACACTTGTAGATTTTCTAAAGGTGATGTGATTGAGGTTGAAGATATTATAGAGCATATACCTTCAATCTTTTCCAACAATTCTCTACCTAAACTTGGAGCCTTTGGAATGGAATTGACCAATTTCGACCACGTAATTCCATATAGCACATGATATACAAGTGTCCTTAAGTTAGGGTTGAACAACTAAACTGCCACACTGAAAAACCGAATTAATTTGCAGATATGATTTGGATTTGTTTGGTTTGAAAAGTGAAATGGTTTGTTTTGGTTTGAGAAAATTTCAAAATGCTCAAAATGGTTTGGTTTAAGTTTCAACGTTTCAAAAATTGCTTAAACTGAACGTAGTCGCTTTTTATGTTTTTAATTAAAAAATTATTAATGGATAAGTAATATGGGCAAAAAATTATCAAAGCGTTTAATTCATTTATGATTATCAAATTCGTTGATTGAGTTTGACACGCTAATAAGTAATTCTTTGTGATAATTTGGTTCATCTTAGTAATTTAATTTGCTAATTTTTGACTAATTTAATTAATACACTTAAGAAAAGTTTTTAGAGAAATTATATAGTACATAACTGAGCATATTTTTCTAAAATTTTGATATGTAGATGCTTGACAAAATAGCACTTTCATAAGCGTATATTCTGACAATATCTTATTTGAAGTTTATTTATTATTTGGGGTTTTTCCTCTGTTACATTTTATTTTTGTATGTTAGTAAGATTTACTAATTTTGATGAGTTTGACGTTGGTAATATAGTATTCAAAAAGCATATACACACACATATATATTTTGAAAAAACTATTTAAAAAGTAGGTTGGATTTGATTTGGTTTGAAAAATTAAATAGCTTAGTTTAGTTTATAATTTCTTTAAAGTCCAAGTAAGTCTGATGGTTTGGTTTAAAAATAAATAAAAAATCGCTCGGACTGAAGCATGTTCACCCCTTCCTTAAATGAGTAATAATTTCAAAAATAAGATCACAAGTCCATTAATTGCATGCCATTTAGACTCATATTGTAACATCATTTGTACCACATAGTATAATTAATCATTTTCATTAGGTACGAACAAAAGTGAAAAAAGGATTCAGCGAGAACCGTAAGCAATTTTGGACATCTTTCGTTCATATAAATGTATCGAAAAGCATAAAATTTGTACTCAATGCCGATAATTTTCCTTCATATTCAAAGCATGACTCGACGATATATATTGTGGTTCTTCAACAATATTAAATTTAATTAATAGAGTGCACCTCTTTCAAATCAAGAAGCAAACATAAAAGAGTTTGTATCATCCCTCTACACCTAAATTCTGAGTCATTTGATGGAAAAAGATCTTCTAAAAGAAGTTGTATGTTACTATGAACCGTATGCTTGTGCTTCTTAGCCTCCCTTGTTTCCATAAGAATAGACCAAATAGATTTTGGTATTTGAACATCATAATAGCCAAAAATGAAGATACACTATGGGACTGTCCTTACTAATAAGCACCCGAGAAACTGATCCAAAAATCAGCAAACTAGAACTAGACACGAACAGTACACTACAGAAGATGGTCAAAAATAGAAAATGAGTTGTATTTAACTAAATTCTCGGTAATTCAACCAGTAATTTCATCATCTTCATAACAATATTTCAATTGCATCAGTCCATTACAAGCCAAACGAACTGAACATATAAGAATCAACAGAAAGATTTCTGCCAATCAGAGTACATCAGAAAGATTACAATTAACAACAAAAAACTATAAATCAGAACACACCAACAATAAAACCTCAAAGTGGTAGGCAACACTGTAAGGAAACATGCCTTTAAGTAACATAAAATCTACAACGAAATCACACAATACATCAATCAATTACCTTTCATGCATTATTAGTGGTGTCCATCCTTTAGTTCTTCCATCATCGGGTACCGGTGAAACTAAGCTTTCAACATAAATATTTGCATCATTACAAGCAATAAACTTCCCAACTGTAGGATACCTCAGAATTTTGTAATCAGGATTGTAAATTACAATGTCTGATCCAAATAATAACAGAACTTCTCCATTGCTTAGCAAATATAGTGGTGACAAAGCCACGTAATTTGAAGGCTTATCAACATAAATGCTAAACGTTTTAATCCAAGATTGTTTAGATCCATAATTCTTCAAAATCCATAAATCACCATAGCCCCAATAATTTTTAACCACACTAAGGCATCCTCCTATCGCACCTAACATTGGGGGAGGACTAGAATCCCCATAGAAAGGCAGTGCTATTTTCTCATACATTTCTGCCTTTAAATCAAGAGAAACAACATCCCATTCAGAAAACAAGACATCAGTATATCTCATGGGCCAATGAAGCTTCCCATTTGCAAATTTACCAACATATTCCAAGAATTTGCCATCAAAATCCTTTATCCTTTTCCAAGCACCAGTCTTGAGACTATAAACCTTTACTATTCTCTCAACCAAAGTAGTGCCTCTGAAACAGCTTAAGATTTTCACTACCTTATAATCATCACTGGATTCGTCAAAACCAAACCCATAGGTAAAGTAATAGCCAGCCAGCATTTTCACCCCCCAATCCGGCAGCTCATGCGATTTTCTATAGCAGGGTTCCACAAGAAGAAATGATTTGTATCTATAGTAATGCATAACAGCCCATTACACGAACCCACTACACAAATTGAATTCCATGTGCTTTTCATTGGATAGTCAATACTAACTGATTCAGACACCAAGTTAAACCGCAGGGAATGCAGAGAACACTCCTTGAATTCAGTAAATGGATTTGCAATGGTCAAAATGACTCTATGATGGGTTCTGCTCTTGCATTTTGTTGAATATTGAAGATGGGTTTTGCTGAAATTTGAGCTGCTAATCAAATAAAGCCATGATTTTGAAACGCACCTGAATTTTAACAGGGATTTCACAGGCAGCCGTAACAGAATTTCTTCTATGATTTCTGGTGGAAATTGAGGGATCTTCTCCAGATTTGAACTTTCAGCTTGAATCTGTTGAATTGTGAAATTAACTTGCTCCGGTCGTCCATTTGATGGTGGGATCGAGTTCGTTTTGCACTCCATTAGCAGCCGAGTCCGGTGAAAATTCATGGGTCCAGTTCCAGTATTTGTTTATGGAAAAGATGGTCAATTTCCTCCATCCATAGCAGTGAAAACCAATCAGGCATAACTCGTTATACAGCATCCATTTGGAATTTTTTTTTTAATTTTTTATTTTAAATTAAAAAGGGAGGGGAGGAACTTCGGGGAAAAAATTGCAAAGTGAAAGAGAGGGGATAAATAAAAACGTTGGAGATTAGAATATTCTAAAATCGCACTACTATTGGTTAATAAAAAGCGTTAACTCTGCCTAAACGAATATGCCCTCACAGATCAGAATGGAGAGCAGAAACGCCAATATGGAAGCTTGAAATGGATGAAAGATAACCACACGCTGAAATCCAGCCACCAGCGTCTTCAGAAATGCTGATATTCGAACCTCCATCCGGCGCTGTCCGTTTTCCTACCGCTAGTCTCGACTCTGCCATCCCTTACCTCCCTCGCTCTGCCACCTTCTTCGTTTCTCGGTAATAATAGTACCACCTGCAACTGAAGTTCACTGACCTCTTCCCAAGTTTCATTTTCAGATCTTCATCCCATTCCGGTGGTTGAGTTTTCCATTTTTTAGCTTCCATTAATCAATCAATAAATTTCAATTAACGTCATCTCCTGAATTTCATAAGAATGCTAATTTATAAATGACGCTTTCTTATTGTCCACTTGTGCAATACTTGCAGCATTTTGGTTAAAAGTGCGGTTTTGTATTGCTATCCAGCAATAAGAGTTCAAAGAAATTGAACAACTTTTGACGGGATGGTTTAATGAAACTAAATTGAATTTTAGGGAAGATTTTTAAGCAAAAGAAGCGGTTAATTTTGCTCAAAATTTGGTTCTCTTCGGAGCTGTTTAGCCATAGCCAACTACTATGCACATTAATTTTCCTTCTCAATTGGAGGTGAAATTTTTACATTGTTCCCTTTGTAGACAATGAATGGGAAGATGCAGAAATTTTGATTTTGATAATTGAAATGATTGATTTATTCATGTTATTGTGTTCTGTGCAGGAATGTATATAGAAGTTCGATAAATGACTTGGTCCAAAGAAGGAGTGATGGAAGGGTTGGAAACGGAAAAGGAATAAGAGCAATGGCAAAAGAGCAATCCAGCTCAGGTTTGGGGCCAGTGAAGCAGAATGCTAAGCCACAGAGGTATCACCCATCTGAGGAAATTGCGGAGTCATCATTAACATCAAGTGATGAGGCTAGACTCACACCAGCGGAAGCTAGTCGAACTATAATTGAGGTATCACCAAACAAAGCTTGTAATTTCAGTAGTTATATCATTTTGCAGTAGTTAATTTCTCGCATAAAACATAATGCTGATTAGTATTGCAATTTTAATCTTAGGTGAACAGCAAAGCCACACTGATGTTTTCAGGATATGTGAGTGATGAAATTCACGAGAATATTTTCTGGCCGGATTTACCTTATGTAACTGATGAGTATGGAAGTAAGATGTTTGCAATTGTTTACTTAGTGTTGTAATTAAATAATACTATATGTGGTACTTTTGGTTTTGGATTGGAGCATATTTTACTGTAGAACTATATGATTTTGTGATTCTATCAGATGTATACGTTCAAGTGAAGAATGATGATGATGTTCTGCAAGCTTTAACTTCTGAGGAAACCATTGTGGTAAGAACTGAAAGTATGCCTCACTACGAGAATTGGTTTAAGTGTATCTAGACTGGAAAAGCTAACCGCTAAAACCAAAAAACCTTATTTAGTGATTAAATTTTAATGTAACATATTTTCATGTTCTTTTTGTCACATGGAAGCTGCTTGTTCTGGAGTATTTTCTATCAAGACCTCAAGTTTCTTTGAAAACCTTATGTTTTCATGTACGTGTGAATATTTGGTACAGTTATTGTGCTTGATCTTAAAGGGAGTGAAAATGAGTGATAATAATTTGTGTAGTCCCATGAAATATGAGAATGTGATGGTTCAACCAATTTCAAACTTTGAAATAGAATTAGAATGCTAACAGGAGCTTGATCTTTACCGGAAAGAACTTGTAGCTCTAGCTTGAGATCTACATCAGAAGATAAGATTCTATATAATGCACGAGAATTCTTGATTGCCAAGATGCAAGCTATATTTGCTCTCTTCTTAATATGAAAGACAGACAAAATCAGATAAAAAGGGACTATGGCAAAGAGAACAAAATTATGGGCTAATAGGCTTGTCCAGTATAAGTAATATTTGCTCTCTTCGCTTAATTTCGTGGACAAGTAAATTCAGAGAAAGGGTATTATTTCGTAAACTGAAAAAGTTCAGGTCAATGATCGGTTCTCCTACTCAGATTAATTGTTTATGGAAACTTACTTTATTTATTATTATTATTATTATTATTATTTTTTTTTTTTTTGACACAATGCAGCAAGTCATTATTGGACTAGATACTGCAGAAATAATAAGTGAGATGGAGGCACTGGGTCATTCAGAAATTGATGTTGGAGTAGCCCAGCTGGATGATGAAGAGGATGATTTTGATGATGACGAAGACAATGACGAAGATGGTGATGATGATGATGATGATGATGAAGATGATGATGATGACAATTATGAAAAGGTGGCATCTTTTTGTTCAACTTTGTAACTTTTAAATGCATAATCCTAGCTCCAAAACGTTTGTGAAGTGTGAACCTTGATGGTATGCTCATCTTCAGGATTGGGTTGCCATTCTTGATGATGACGACGACGACGAGGATGAGGAATCTGATGGATCACTAGGGGACTGGGCTAAATTGGAGACCATGCGATCTTCCCATCCTATGTATTTTGCCAAAAAGCTATCTGAGGTAATTGTCTCTAAAATAAAATACTGATAATCTCTCCATAGCTACATTTGAACTGAGCATAATTAGATACTTTTAATTTACTTACCAATCTTGTTACCTCTTCAGTCCAGTAAATTTATTTGTCATCCAGGTTGTATCAGATGATACTGTAGATTTTATGGAACAGCCTTCTGCTGGTCTTGCTGTACAAGGGCTTTTAAGGCCTGCTTTTATGGAAGAACACGCCGTGATCCAAAAGCATAGATCTGGCCATCAATCAAGCAATTCTGATATCGATCAGACTGTCAAAGAACAGAAGCCAGATGGCATTATTCAGATCAACTGTCACAAGCATGAAAAGGAACCAGCTCAAAATATTCCAACTTGGGCAGAGGAATTGGAGAAGGATGAAAGTCTGGGAAATGGAATTTCATTTTACAAGTTAGAGATGCTTAAAATTCAGTTGGTTTCAGCACATGGACATCAGGTAAAAGCTTAGTTTTTTTTGAATGAATTTCAAACATAATGGTGCTTTTTTTTCTTTTAGACTTATTTTTCCTACTATTCAGTTTTTAGGTTTTTAGGATATATCATCAGAAGAGCTGTAAAATTCCATGTACTTCTCTTTCCCCATTTTTAATTCAGAATGTCAATACCATAGTGCACTAAAAGAATAGAGATGTGTATCATATACTTGCAACTTGCTAGCAATTCTTGCGTTTATAGATTTTGCCCATGCCACAACTGTTAGTAAAAAGTCTATAAATCCTGTGGTAAGCAAGAGAAAAAGGGAGAATTTACTGATTCTACTCATTCGGTGTTACACTAGAGAGAAAAGCTTCTCTTGGGATACACCTGGTAAGAGAGAGCATATGAAATCAGGAGTTGGCAATAAAGAAAGGTCTCAAAATTAGCATTGCCTAGACTTCCCGCAAGCAATATAACTAGAAGTTTGCTTCATATGTCACAAGATGACTATCACCATGTACAGAGAGGCATTATTTACATCTAATAATGTTGCAAGGCCAAATGAGGTGGCAAGATAAGAATTAAGAATTTGAAACCTGATGAATGTTACCTTGCCTTGCAACTTATAGAAGTTTCTCAAGTTATCTAAACATTGACCTTTTGGTACCAACTCTTTTATGTATGAACGTTCCGAGATCTACCAGGTAAAAGAAGAAAGTTAAACTATATCAGTTTTCTGAAGATTGAAGCGCAAAAGTCTCATCTTTTGTGGAACTCTCCTATGAATGTGAGAAGCTTCCGAAAGAGACTTGGGAGGTGATGGGACCAACTGAAGTAGCAAAAGAACAATGAACATGAAAAGTTGACTTATAGTTCTACACTCCCATCTGAAAAACACTATGGATTTTTTTTTTTTTTGCCTTTTTTGCGCTGGGGGTGTGGGGCTGGGGTGTTGGTGAATTGAACGAAACAGAAAAATAAAATATATATATATATATATATATAGAGAGAGAGAATAGGATCTTTGTAAACGAGAAAAAATTTATGCTAATAGTATTATATATAAGATGACCGTGCAACTACTTTCCAATCATAAAATAATCAGAACCATTTCCGCATATGAGAAGCATATAATTGATGTTTTAAGATAATATGAGTCTTACTACAGTGTATGTTCTTCATTGGATTCAACTTTTTGACTTGAAATATATTCCTGTTTTTTGTCTGTACTGTGTTAACTTTAAGAAGATTCAAACTGTCTTGATAGGCACTTTGTTTCTATAAATAACTTTTGTTAAGATATTCTTTTAACTTTTACCATGCATCCTTTTAATCATTTCTGAGGTGGCATGTATCTTTTTCTACTAGCCCAAAATGCTTATATGTGGTGGTTTTCATTTTTTTTCTTTTTTGGTGCTTGTGGCACAGATCTTTGTTGAACAAGATGATTTTAGGAGAGCCCGACCTGATGCAATAGCACATTCTGCTCCAAAAATCATATCCCGTCTTAAAGCTGGTGGAGAAAAGACTATCCAAGCTCTTAAATCTTTGTGTTGGAGACGCAAGGGTATTCAAGTACAGGTAACCCACTGGAGTAGTAATGTTGCACTTAAGAAAAATCTTAACTATGATGCATAATCGACATGATAATTGACTTGAAGTACTCTCTGCAAACTGGTGAACTGAACTGAAATGCTATTGTCGGTTAAAATAAAAGAGAGAGAATTTGAAGTGTTTCCCTTTTCATTCTACACCCTGGTTGCGGTTAAAGGTGACATCCTGGAGAATCTGGAACAGCACCAATCTCTCTCCCTTTCCGTGCTGGCATAAATCAAACTGTTTCTCCACCTTGAAAATAACAATGTTAGAGCATTGTGACTGGCATTTGAGCCCCCCCCCCCCTTTTTCTTCATATTCTTGAACATCTGCTAGTAGCCACTTGATTGTTAACTTGAGACTAAAAAACCGTTTTACATGTTAATAGAAAAGTCTCATAGATAGAGGTGTAATTCTGCTGCTAATGTTCTAATTAAAAACATGGCAGGAAGTGGCTCTTATAGGCGTGGATAGCCTTGGTTTTGATTTGAGAGTTTGCTCAGGAACACAAGTTCAGACGTTGCGCTTTGCTTTTAAGAAACGGGTATATATTTTCTCTTTTGGTTCTGTAAGCTTTCTTAAATTTCCAACGTTTTCTTGTTTGCTTAGCCACACACCTTCACCTTGTCTACACATGATCGTGGTTATACCTATGTTCCGGCACAAGGGTGGTATGCCCATAATCCAGCATGGATGAATACTTTGAATACAAGCTGAAGAAAAACTTAGAGTCAACCAGAGGCCCCACCTCGGCGGCGGACCAATATATTTAAAAAATAAAATAAAATAGAAGGAACTATCCCACCATTGGTGTAAGTTAGTTGGGTCTGTAGAGCCTATGGCCACATTAACAATTGGCTCTAGAGCAAGACTCAACAAGGTTGCAACTAGTATTTGCATGATGTAGTTATCTGTAGAAGATTGTAAGTGGTAAGGAAGCCACATCAGCTTATCGGAAAAATATTTCCAGTGAATGGTCAAGGAGTAAAGAAAATAAGAAAAATGCAGTTTTATTCGGAGTTCTTACTGCTAATTGGCATTGAAGAAGAAATCATCATCTTCCCCAAAGTTTGCCATGATAATTTGAATTATGAAGTTATGTTGAGAAGAATTTAGGTGGGCAGGAAAGACACACACACACTGTAATGTAAACAACAGTACTGGCATTGCTTTCAATGAGAGAAACAGAAGGAAAAAGAACAAGAAACCAACTACTTTTTTCTTAGTTCTTACTGCTGGTTGGCATGAAGAAGAACACGTCATGTTCCCATAGTAAGTTATATTCACCAATAAATGTTTTAACTTAAACACAATTATTTGCAGGCCTCTTCGGAATATAGTGCTGAAAGACAGTTGAATGAGCTACTATTTCCGAGATCCGGTAAGTATCAACAGAAGAAAGAAGTATCAAAAGAAGAAAGAAGCTCAACAGACTGAATCTTAGCAACAGAAGAAAAAGGCTTAACAGACTGAATCTTAGCAGGCTCTAAATTTAGGTCACTTCTGTGTGTTTATGTTGTGCATCTCCTTTGGAAGAAAAGTGTACATAGCATGTAGAAAACTCTGCGCACAATTTCAGATTATTTATTCCTCGACTCTATGCTGATAAAAGAGCGAATGTCCATGCTCTCTTTTTGTTTTTTTGACCTTGCTTTGTAGCACAAATTTTCCCAGCGGATTTGCTTTAACGTGACACTAGAAGCACCTTCATTTCGAGGTGGATGTTGCAACACATTGTAGACCGTCGCTTTAATAGCCCGCCCCCACCCCATCGCTCTAGTAGCCCCCCCTCCGGCGCTAATAATATTCAGAAATCTTTTAGGTTTTACTGTTTTCAGTAACCAAAATGGATCGAATTTAGAGCAAGAGGGGGGGGGGGGGGAATTTGGGGGATATGAATTAGACACGTGACAGTATTTTATTGGATTGGGGGAAAAGGGTAAATAATTTGGCCCCTCATATAGGTTTATCACCCCCTTCCCAAAAAAAGGGTTTTTACCCCTTCCTTTTAACACACTATTTGGGCTTCTGGGGAAAAAAATCTAGATTTTGGATTTCTTTCAACACTAATTGTGCTCTTAACTGATCATTTTTGAGTTCTTGCTCGTTCTTAACACAATCCTCAACACTTGTTACACAACACTTAGTCCAACCATATATAATCTACCAAACTCAGAACGGAAGACTATAACTCCACTGCATAAATCCATCAAATGCCACGTCAGCAATTAGTATTTTTGACTGCCTGCTCGGCAGGCAAACAGCCAAACACCATTGTTATTATTTATCAAAATCTGAAGTTATTGTGGTTCGCACTGTACTCTAGTGGTTAAAACGTGCGAATTCCGGTTCAAAAGTTCTAGGTTCAAACAACACATGCTCTTTCCCCAAATTCCCTCCCCTTGCCTCTCCTATATCCCTCTAGTATCAAAAACAAAAATTCTTATTGTTTTCAAGCATTAGCTGGTTGTTCTTTAGTTCTGTCCATCCGGGTTTGCCTTGGGTCAAGGCATTACCGTAATGTTGTGTACATGTCCAGTGAAGTAGCTATTAACGTAAGCAGGCAACATTATACGCCGGCAAGAATATTATTATACTAGATTTGGTATTTGTGACATTATTATAGAAATTAGAGGTTGCAATTGCATTAGTGAAAAGAAATGTTTGAAAATTACATCCAACAGCTCCACTCAACAATTATGTATTCAGGTAATTATGTCATCAATCACAAGCTTTTTCTGAGTCTAAAATACAGTATTAGTAAAGATAGAAAACTTATCGATGACCGAATTTAGAAGCCCAAAAAAAAGGG
This sequence comes from Nyctanthes arbor-tristis, assembly GCA_963692815.1. Classification (NCBI taxonomy): domain Eukaryota; kingdom Viridiplantae; phylum Streptophyta; class Magnoliopsida; order Lamiales; family Oleaceae; genus Nyctanthes; species Nyctanthes arbor-tristis. The sequence goes on from CAVNYN010248255.1 coordinate 29,020, forward strand.
AAATATGCGGATCAAATTGGTAAAGAAAAAATAATTTAAACTTTTAACTGAACGTTCTTTGTATAATTAGAATTTACTGATCAGTTTTTCATGTTTTCTTTCTTAACCTGAGCTAATTTTTCTCAACAAGCATGCTATGAGTACATGTTTGGTAAGCCTATTAGTTATCGAATAAATATTAACAGAATGTTTAACATTTTTAGTTCTTTTTTAATTTCTTTCCAAATATTTTCATGTGTGATCTAATCTATATTTATATATGTATCTTCGACATTATACATACATAAAAAGTTTTACGTTTTTTCATATTGTCAAGTTCTGGTGGTGAGATGTGGGTTGTACTGATTTTTGTTTGCTTCGAGACAGACTGCTGACTGTTGAGTGCAAATAAGAAGCAAGAATTTCGAGGTTAAATTCATGAACTATTAAGAAATTCGTTAATTCTATCTTATTTCTCAGTTCTTAAATTAAATCTTAACTACTCCTAATCACTTTTTGCATTTGCTGATAATGATCTGTCTCTTTTCTCTTATCCATATGTTGTGTATTCTTCCACTATGCATAGTATATAACCTTTACAAGTTCTTTATCTTGCACATTATCTGTACCAAGTCTAGCATTCTTGCAAGAAGTGCGTACGGTACTTTTGTGCATCTTTCGGGCCAAATTTTTGTTCTGATAGTAGTTCAGTATGGCCGCGAATGATGTCCCTTGCTGCGAAACCATGTTTTGGGTGTACCTACTCATATGTGTGGCACTTGTGGCGTTTGCTGGTCTAATGTCCGGCCTAACTCTAGGACTCATGTCCCTTAGCCTTATTGATCTCGAGGTCCTCATGAAAGCCGGTCAGCCAGAGGACCGGAAAAATGCTGGTTTGTTTCATCTTGATGTTGGTTTTTATATGATAGACTTGACTAATTTTACATCATGATGTTTGTGATGTTTTATTCGTTTTCTTTCAATGTTGCAGAGAAGATTCTCCCGATTGTCAAGAATCAACACTTACTACTATGTACTCTACTCATATGTAATGCTCTTGCTATGGAGGTATTGTTATAATAGACGACTTATTTAACTTCTTTTCTTCTTTTTACGTTATTCTTATTGAGTGTTGTCCAATTCCCTGCTTCTAAACATTTCAGTATACTATTTCATGCTTCCATATTGGTTCGAGTTTAGGGGCCTCGTCTTATTGGATTTTTTTGGTTGAATTAGGCCCTTCCTATATTCATTGATGCTCTTCTCCCTGCTTGGGGTGCTATACTAATATCGGTTACTCTCATACTTGCTTTTGGGGAGGTAAGTTCTTGATAACTTTTCCTAACAAAAGGTACTTCTTTCTTGTAGCTTTATGTGAATATCAATTTCTTGCTATTGTTTTCGGCAGATTATTCCTCAGGCAGTTTGTTCTCGATATGGACTGAGTATCGGAGCAAGATTATCACTTTTGGTTCGATTGCTTGTCATAGCCTTCTTTCCAATTTCATTTCCCATTAGCAAGGTATCAATCTTTTTAAAAGCTAAAGCCATGTCTGATATAGGAATGGACAGAGCATATTGTACTTTTTCTTTCTATTTTGTCAAGAAATCAAACTTCTCTTCATTTTATTGAAGCTATTGGATCTGTTACTCGGGAAAGGGCATTCTGCTTTACTACGCCGCGCAGAACTGAAGACATTTGTGGATATGCACGCGAATGAGGTTAAAAACTTTTCATCTTTATTATATCTTCTTCCTACAATTTTTGCTTCAAAGTTGTAGGCTAAACGTGATCAAATTTTCCATTATCAGGCTGGAAGAGGCGGTGAGTTAACCTATGATGAAACCACCATTATTTCTGGAGCTTTGGACTTAACACAGAAAACAGCTAAAGATGCAATGACACCATTAGATGAAGTATTCTCTCTTGATATCAATGCCAAACTTAACAAGTGAGGCACTAGACCCTCTTTATTTCTCTTAGTTTTCTCGGTTTTTTTGCATGCTGACACTGCTTTTCCTTAGCGATACAATGAACCTGATAATAAGTAAAGGGCATAGTCGAGTACCTGTATACTTAGGAAGATCCGGAGAATATTGTTGGCCTCGTTCTGGTGAGCATATCACCAACTGTACTTTGTTATTTCAAGCATATACTAAACCATCCTAATGTCTTGCTTCAAACCTTTGACGTAGGTCAAGAATTTAATAAAATGTCGTCCGGAAGATGAAACACTTGTCAGGGATCTCACCATCAGGAGAATTCCCAGGTACAAGATTTTGGTTTTTCCTAATTCATTTTATTCGTCATTATCAGTTCAGTGATGTTAGACGCGGTTTCACTTGACATTAACAGGTTCCTAGACTGTCAACCGTTGTACGATATATTGAATCAGTTTCAGAAAGGGCAGAGCCATATGGCTGTGATTGTAAAAAGTAATACAGCAGAAAAATCATTAGGCCAATCTGATATGCTGAGAACCATGTCTACTCAAAATGTACTACAAAAACAAGCAGGTAGCTGCCACATCAAGCCATTAACAGCGTTGGCTCGATGAACGAGACCCAAAAATTGCTTTGTTTATAATTTTAAGTTTTTCTTGAATTGTTTTTTTTTTTTTTTAAATTACTCTAGAAATTTGATTTGCTTGCAGGAATTAATTGTTTCTGTGGTCACGGCAAACAAGTGAATACGCTGAGGCAGAACTTACCATTGGTTTCCGGTAACACTGCGAATTGGAGTCCGAGATCAGACATAAAGATCAACAATGGTGGCATAGAATACTCCATGGATGAAGAAGTTATTGGCATCATTACAATGGAAGATGTATTGGAACAACTTTTACAGGTAAAGTTCATTAGTATTTAGTAACATTGTCAGACCTAGGAATTTTGTTTTATCCCATCTTTAAAATTCTTAATTCTGTTCCATAACATATCTTCATTAGATAGTACTGGCAATCATGTAAGAATTCAGATGTCTCATTTTCTATAGAAGATTTCTATCAAGTAACATTTTAAATATCCATGAGGAAAAAAGTAGTACATGCTTGCTTTAAATCAACATAGAACACCTGCTCAAGAATGATCTTTTTCTGGGTAATGAAAATTTTAAACATATCCATTCCATGTCTGATCTCTTCTTACAGGAACCAATATTTGACGAAACTGACGAATATGTTGATGTTCACAACAAGTACGTTATGCCATTTTCACTTCTATTTCTCACTATCTTTCATGTCTGGTAGGGTCCATTGGACGATGTTGAACAATATTAAGGAAGAAGAATATGTTACATATCCTGTCGAGTCATGTGTAATACTCCGTACCGTACTTATATTGTTATCAAGATTGATGTATCTGATAATTCAGTGTCTTTATCTAGGATCAAGATCAATATGATTCCTTCAGTTAAACCATCATCAAAATATCCTGAAATGGCATCAGTTCCTCATTCCAACAGACAGAGTCCGGTTTCATCTCCATTTTCCTCGACTCATCAGACACCTATTTCATATCACCATACGCCAATCCTGCGTTCTCCTCTTTCGCCTTATACTCATTCTCCAATTATAAGGCCAACTCTTTCGGTATCCCGAGGAATCTCTGCATCGACTTCTCCAGCTGGATTCACACGCCCGTCTTGCAGTTCTCCTTCTACTTATCAGGTATCTCAGCACTTAATTTCCAAAAAGCTTATCCTAACTAAAGATTCAATAGAAATACATTACGAAAATTATGCAATAGAATATTTGGCCATCCTCATCGGTTTTGTTAAAATAAAGAATGCTGCATATACTCAAATCATTTTACATATGAAGTTCCAAATGTGTTTCCACTAACGGATTCTGTGGTGAATCTCAAACAGGTATCAACGAAGTCATATGAGAAGCTGAGGTTGTCTGGGGATTCATGATTTAAGTTTGAAGAAGAATCTTAGGCATGGAAAGATTTGATTTTTGAACTTCCAGTTAAAACTTCTCATTTTGTAAATAAATTATAAGCGTTTGGTTCTACAGAAGGTCACATGTGATCTGCCGGACAGTCGTCAAACTTTAAAAATCAAGATTCTGATTCTTGCTCCCAATACGAGTTGCAGGGAAATCTGAAAAATCTAAACATATGGACATTGCACTTGTACATAATTTTTTCTTAGTTAATCAAATATTAATTAATTAATTAAGTGTAACGATTTTATTAGACGGACAGCAAGCGAGACAAGGTTTAGGGACAGCAAAGCCGGACCGCATTCCCACATGGAATGGAAAGGATTATTATGGCCCCTGAGACTGTTCATCTGTTTGCAAACACAACTCACCAAGCATCTTTAATGTACAATGTCTAGACATTGTGTATTGGAACTAGTAAGTGTTATCTTAATAAATTAAGCAATTCATATAGCCAGAATTACATTTTCTATCAACTGCACCACATTTTATTTTTAAAGATGATTCTAAATTTTTATGTAAAATTTCAGTTACATCCCTAATTTTTGTAGCGCGTTCCTATTTTCAACTTTCAATTAATTAATTGATATATAATCTCTCCAATGCCGGTTTTTATCTAAACATTTTAATATAACTACAATAATTTGCAAACATTTCTATTTCCTGACGCATAGGCACATATAAATATTTTTGATGTCTCATAATATAAGCCTTTTTACAATTATCAGAGTCTAAATATTTTAGTGAATGAAAATTATTAAATGAATATAAACAAAGAATTTTTTGAACAAGACGAAAAAAAAGAAAGAAATTATGTTCATAATTATAAAAATCAACAAAAATTAATGATATATATATATAGATATAGAGAGAGAGAGAGAGAGAGAGAGAGAGCGCTTAATAACAATACATCTCCTTAATATTTGCTAATCATTACATTTACATTTCTATTTTTTTCTCCACATTTTTATTAACATTTTATTACTGAACATATCTTGTATTCAAAGAACAGTTTCATCCAAAAATTCTGTTAATAAAGTTACACAAGTATTTTGAATAATTAAAATAGACAAATAGTTAATTTGCAATTACTTAATTTTTCCTGCATTTTTAAAATTCGCTAACAAAAATTGTAAACAAAAATATCATTATTAGTAATAATTAAAACATGTCAAAACTGGTGCTACAAAAAAAAAAAAATTGGGGAATAAATATAATTAGAGTTCGTCGATGGTAATAATCAGTTTAGTTAAGATGTGGCGCACATAAAAAAAACATTTTACCGTTAATATAATCTCCCATAGACAAGATCTTGAAGAAACATATTTGGACAATTATGCTCTTATTTTTAATTATAAATTTCTCATTTGCCCTTCATTCAAAGCTTGTTCTAGGGAGATTTATGAAGATTTTGATTTTTGAAAGTTAATTTTTTTGAGAGAATATGTGATGAGAATATAAAGAAAAATTATTGTGAAGTGTGAAAATTTGTCTTTCTATAAAAAATGTGTAATAGTATTGAATTGATAAATTTTGATTTATGGATAAAGCTTCCCCGGCTAGAACATGCTCTCAATGTGATTTAATTTGACTTCCCATGGACCATCTCCTGAAATGAGACTATTTTTCTCCCTTATATTTTTCCCCTCAATAATGAAATGTAAAGTTTTTTTTTTTTTTTAAATTTCAGTTTGAAGTTAAGTAACATTCTGTTGTTTCGCAACCACAAACATTATTACATGATATAATGAAAATCATATTATTCTATCACCAGAACCATTTGAGATTTTTTCTATGTGATTCTCTTAACGCCAACTGTGTTCACATTTTAGATTCACATTCTACGTACCCCAAAGTCATAAGGTACAGTGTAGTTCCGATCTCCCGTCAAAAGCACATGTGACGGGAGGTTATTGGACAATCCACACGTGTATTGTCTAAAGTAATTGTCTCCCGCTATGTGTGCGTGTGTGTCTGGCGGGATAAGGAGATCATTTTCGATGCAATTTCTCATTAGCTATGTTTTATGTAATATAAAGATTGTTGGAATTTTCCTTATATGCTTCAATGGTGCATTGGTGCTTGAGGTTTATACTATTCATTTTCTCTTACAATAGGAGATAATGACTTGGAACATGGTTGATTTTTAAATAAAGAATCTGACTAGTATGCAAAAATATGGATACCTCTATAATGACCTTATCTTATGTGATGAATGTAGATGGAAATAGTTTTAACTTGACAGTGAAAAGCGAGTATATTGATTATTGAGTATTAAAATAAGAAGTTCATCTTATCTTGGGCAACTTTTTCAATTTATTTTCATTCTTTGATCTCGAGTCATAAAGAATTTGAAAATTTAATGCTTCAAGTCCAAGTTAATGAGCTTGATGGCTCATTTATTCATGTGTGTATTTGTTTCAAAATGTGCACATGTTATTGTTTAATGTGGATATATGCATATTTACTAATTTAGTTTGGTAGACTTTTTGGTAGGCTTTCTGATAATTTAATTCTTTATCTCAAGACTTGGGTCAACTCAACTTGTAAAATTATCCATCACTAGTGTAGTGTTAAAATCTCAATGCCCTAAGCCTAACCCATCTCTAAAGCATCTCGACAAGTGGTCAAGTTGGTATTACTTATGTGGCGCAATCAATGTGCAAACATATACAATGTCATGCACATTGTCGCAATTTTTCTTTGAAAATATAAGGCTCTAAAAATGGAGCATTATCTCGCATGTCGCAGCCTAATTGGAAAAAAGAGCTCACCTAGAATAACTCAGCATTCCTTCCCCTCCCCAGAAAATTTCCTACGAGACCCACAAATTTTTTTAACTCATTAATATTTCATGTATACCCGACCCATCCCCCAACCCACCTCCCAAAACACCCCAACTCACACTGCAACCACCTCCCCGTACCCCAAATTTTTATATAAATCAGAACTTATATAAAATCAACCTTTTGGTTAACACGAACTCAGCTCTGAACAAATTTGTATGAACTTACATTTTACTAATCTTCCTTTTTTATGCACGGATTGACTTCTCAGTAATAAATCACATCCAACAACTCAAATTTAAGTATCGGAGTACAAAATACTGTAAGCAGAGAAGAATATACTGCTTGAACAATACTGTCGAAAAGAGTTCTCATGTACATTTGACGCGAGAAGAATCGGTGTTGGCTGCTCTGGCTACACTAGGAGAAGCAGTGGTGGCTGCTTGTGCTTGAAATAAGTGGTTGTGGCCGAGAACAAAAAAGCGATTTGGGGGTGGCTGCCGACTGCGAAGAACTCCGGTGGCTGCTTCGGCCAGATGAGTTGGGGTACGGGTATAGGGTTTTTGCCCACAAGGTCGCTTTATGTACTTTGTTCTCTTCATTTAGTGGTTCATGGACGATCTGTATCCCATCCCACTGATGTTTGGCTCAATGATTAAACAAGATATTTATCAATGAATTGAAATCGTTTACTGTCCCAAAAAAAATGGCACATTGTTGCTATAGTGAATTAAGTGGCAAAATCGCTAGAAGCAAAACAAATTGCAGAATCAAATCGAACACTAACTTTTCGATCTTAAGGCCCACGAGACCTTAGATCCCTTTAAGGGATCCTTGATCAACCCCTACCATTATTGTTTAATTTTTAACGAAGTAATGGATACAAATTGAAAGAACTATAGCCTATAGGTACAATTTTGGCTCGATTTTTCATCTTTAATGTTGTTACATTTACCTCAGATTATTGTAGAATGAGTTTGAAAATTAACAAGTAGGACAAGAATTTTATGTGGTGAAAAATTTTGACATTTGACTAATTAAAAACTTTTCTTTTTCATCAAATAGCTTTATATTTTTTGTTGTCTAGTTAAATGTTTTAACCAATTATCTAAGCGCGAGAATTGGTCTCAATTCCCAACCGTTAACGAGTAGATAATTGACTAACATTTCTACCATGTTAAGATGTTACGAAAGAAAAAGATGACAATGTTTCCAATCATTCTCAAATCAGACTCACCGACTAAAATTAATGAAACATTGATTACACGCATAAGCAGACAAAAATCACCAAAAAAATGGTATCCAATCATATCATGCTACAGGTCCGAACATTTATTGTTGGTAAGTTGTAACAAAGTAGTGGATACAACTCGATGGGTACAATTTTGGCTTGACTTTTGTTGTCAAACATACCTTACAGCCTCTAGTCGATAGTTAGAGACTGAGTTCCGAACCTGAAAATCAGCAGATAACACAAGAATTTGGGTTCTCTTCCACATTTCCAACATAATAAGTAGGCTCAACAGGTAGAGCTAGCAAATGATGTTTAGGAGTCGCATAATTATGGCAATAGTAGTGCTGCTGCTGCTGCTGCTGCTCATAGTATTCAGCATAAGCCTTCAAATATTCGGACATATAATCTTTATTCTCATCTTCTGCTACCTTGGTTTTTACTTCTGGTTTGGGCTTTCCCTTCTCGGATTCTTTTGCCGATCCGACCGATATTATGTCTGTTTCACAGAGCTTTCTTAGCTTGTTCACTACACAAACTGGATCAATGTCGCCTATTACTGTCAATTTCTTGTCCTTTGAATTCATTGCTATTGATTCGACCCCTGCACATAATATTAACAATCTTTGTTATAACCAATTCTATCGCATATAAAGGGTGGCATTTTAAGTTTACGACACCAAACTGTGATGTAGCATAATATCAATACATAATTATATTTTTTTTCAAATCACACCAGCAGTACCGCATCATTTGTCTGGTGCCATAACGACATCAAACATTCGGTGCTTGAACATATCTAGATATAGGCGTATAGCTCTCTCATGTACACCTTTGTAATTATATAAGAGATACCTGAGAGACCAGAGACTTTTTCATGGCTTTTTGCTTCATCTTTTCATCATCAAACTCCAGTTTCAACACAACTTTCTGTGACAAAAATTAGCGAAAAACACATTAGTAAATGGCATAATTGCGTCCTATTTTTCACTTTTCAAAGCTCAACTACTCGATTGTCTTCAATACAATGCCAGAAAAATGAAGGGAATAAAATATACAAGAGTACAAAACAGTCAAGAATCAAAAAAAATAAATAGAGCGAACCTTCATTTTCTGGTTTTAAGACTTGAGGATCTGAGCTGAGCTTTCCTCAAAGTTGAAGAGAAGGATTTAAAGGAAAAAGTTGAAGAAATATACAGAGAGGAAAGGTGTGGTGAAGTTGAGCTCTCTTGAGGGCAATTTATACAAGGGAAAGACAGACGAAGTCTGCGTTGAGTCAACAGGAGTCAATATTAGGAAGATTCCGATGATGTGTTGAGCCAAGTCCTCTCCTTCAGCGAAGTAGGATTTTGGGCCATGTATCCGTCACGCGCACAGGACATGGTGGATTTGTCACAGTCTTTAAGTTAACCGCTAAATTTTGACGTTTTCTAATTTTTGATATGATGCTTAGAGCATCCCAACATTATTGCTCTATCTTATAGTACATGTACTCTAAAATTTAATATAATATACTCTATTTTAAAAAACCTTCCTAATTCACAAACTCTACGTCTTCTCCGTAACATTTTTTTATATTTTTTCTTTAATATTCAACTATTGACATATTCTAAAAAACAAATAATTATGCACCATATTAGTAACTAGACGCAATTAAAGAAACATTTATACAAACTTGCATTCAAACAATGCATGCGGTCTAGCAAATTAATTTCTTTATTTTCTTACAAATTAGTATGTTGACAACGATTGAATTAGGTAAAATAAATAATTACACAACGTAATTAAAGAACCTGGAAATAACACTAGATTAAAACCATGAAACGAACACAAAAAAATAAAAAGAAAAAAATAAAATTCAAAGACAATACACGTGAAAAACAAACTGTATCAAAAAAGAAACAAACAAAAACTATGTATAAAAAAACAAATAAAAACTAAAAAAATAAATAAAGAGGAAAGGAACTGGCATTTCTTTAATTAAACGGAAATGACATTCCATTTGCAGCAGCTACAGTGGTGCGCCAAAGATGCTGGCATTTTACCATGCACCACCTTATGATCTTTAAGTATTGAGTAATGATGAACTTTCTTATTAGTTAACAGGTTGTGTATTAATAAAAAAGGTAAAATTGTTAATTTAGTTATTTAAATAATTTCATCTTTATAAATTTTAGAGTTAAAATTGTAAACCGGTGAGCTAATTGGTAAACTAATGAGAAGTACAGCATTACTCAATTATATTTTATTATGTGGTGTCACTAACAGAGTTAGAGGGAATCACATTCCAAAGTTCTATTAGAGCCAACGCGAGTTTTATTTACAAAGTTCATGTACTTATATAGAAACTCTTGATTTAAGAGAAAAGTAATATACCATGTGCTTTGTAAAGGTGGAGAAAATTGTTAAACGCAGAGGTTTCATAATAAAACCCGTGTTGAGTCTATGGAAAAAAAATTAGAGTTCGACCATGCTTAAATTTGTCCCCCTTTTGGCCCAAATCTCACTTTCGATCTTCCTTTTGCTTAAATTCTATATTTTCATCCAGTGTTGTGCGGGAAGACTTTTTAACAAATATGTTATATAAAATATTATTTATAAAATTTCATAGAATTTAAGTAACATGATAAGAAATCAATACGAACATTAATTGTAAGTCCTCTAAAATCATTGAATTTTTGTCATCTCAATATGTTAATTCGTTTAATGGGCAAGGTGATGACATAATTTGAAATTTTTGTTATTAGTACTCTTGTTGGACCAATATTTTTTTCTAATTATTGGATACCTATCTACATAATTATACTTGTCAAGAATTTGCTCATAACATATGTTGAAACTAACATAAAAAGAATCATAGAAATGCAGGCCATTAATAATATATTTATTTATTTGGCTTTCAACTTTATTGTCTCTGCCTTTCTCTATATTGTTGGAAAAGGATATTATCTAGGACGCATATTTAGCAATTTTATCTGCTTATCTTTGTTTCTTCTTTTTAAAGACAATCAAACCCAGTGACATAATTCTATACCAATTTCACATATAAGAAGCTAAAAACTTAGTTGTCAACAAATTTATATTATCAGGACATAAAAAAAATGTTAAACTCATTAATAATATCTTATTTTTCTATCAATATTAAATTAAATATATAACAAATATGCTTATTATGAAATGATGTTAATTTTACTGTCCTTGATTTCCATCTAGACCAAGGAATTATCACGCCCCTGCGATGCACAGATCCGGTTTTAGATCATTGACTAGCATTTCTACCATGTTAAGATGTTACAAAAGAAAACGATGACAATATTTCCAACCTTTCTCAAGAACGATGACAATGTTTCCAACTTTTCTCAAGTGAGAACAACCGACTATAATTAATGAAACATTAATTACGCGGATGCAGACCAACAAAAACCATCAGAAAAATGCTATCCAATCATATCATCCTAGGGGTCCAAACATTTATTGTTGGTAAGTTGTAACAGGGTAGTGGACAGAACTCGATAGGTACAATTTTGGCTCGACTTTCAGTCTTTAACATCATCAAATCTACCTTACAGCCTCTAGCCGATCGTCATAGACTGAGTTGCGAACCCGAAAATCAGCAGATAACACAAGAATTTGGGTTCTCTTCCACATTTCGGGCATAATAAGTAGGCTCAACCGGTAGAGCTAGCAAATGCTGCTTAGGAGTTGCATAATTGTGGCAATAGTAGTGCTGCTGCTGCTTATAGTATTCAGCATAAGCCTTCAAATATTCAGACATATAATCTTTACTTTTATCTTCTGCTACCATGGTTTTTACTTCTGGTTTGGGCTTTTCCTCCTCGGGTTCTTTTGCTGATCCGACCAATACTATGTCTGTTTCACAGAGCTTTCTTAGCTTGTTCACTACACAAACTGGATCAATGCCGCCTATTACTGTCAATTTCTTGTCCTTTGAATTCATTGCTATTGATTCGACCCCTGCACATAATATTAATAATCTTTGTTATAACCAATTCTATCGCATATAAAGGGGGCCATTTTAAGTTTATGACACCAAACTGAGATGTTGCATAATATCAGCACAATATTATGTTTATTTTCAAATCACACCAGCATTACCCTATCATTTGTCTGGTGTCATAACGACACCAAACATCTGTGCTTGAACATATCTAGATATAGATCTCATGTTAGTGCTCGTGGAGTGCTAAAAATTCACAAGTACCCCTTTGTAATTATACAATAGATACCTGGGAGACCAGAGACTTTTGTCATGGCTTTTTGCTTGATCTTTTCATTATCAAACTCCAGTTTCAACACAACTTTCTGTGACAAAAATTAGTGAAAAACACATAAATAGCATAATTGCGTTCTATTTTTCACTTTTCAAAGCTCGACTACTCGATTATCTTCAATACAAAGCCAACGCAATGAAGAGAATGAACTATACAAGAGTAAAAAAGAGTCTAGAATCAAAAGATAAAAAATAGAGCAAACCTTCATTTTCTGAATTTAAGACTTGAGGATCTGAATTGAGCTTCTTCAAAGTTGAAGAGAAGGATTTAAAGGAAAAAAGTTGAGAAATATGGAGAGAGGAAAGTTGTGGTAAAGCTGAGCTCTCTTGAGGCCAATTTATACCATCGAAAGATAGAGACGAGGTCTTGCGTTGAGTCAACAGGAGTCAATATTAGGAAGATTCCTATGATGTGTGTTGAGCAAGTCCTCTCCTTCAGCGAAGTAGGATTTTGGGTGATGTGTCCCCCACGCGCAAAGGACATGGAGGATTTGTCACTCACTCTTTAAGTTAACGTCTAAAATTTGAGGTTTCTAATTTTTGATACAATGTTTCTAATATAATCTTTAACAATATCATATTTTACTAGTGTTGCACCCGTGCGTTGTACTGAAAGATATATTCCAAAAGAAATAAATGAAAATACAATAAAACTGAAACTTATTAATACTTAAAATTGAAAAAGATCCCAGTGTATATTCCATTGTACTTTCAAGAGAAACTATCGCTCTTCCGATCTCCAATTTGATGCACATTTATATTTTAGTGTAGTATTGGAATGGTATTGTAAATTCTCCCCCAATGTAATACATGTAACATTTACTAACATATATCCAATTCAAACGGACGAATCCTAAAAAGTAAAGCATCTTATATCAAATGAGAAAATATCAACAGGCATATCAAATGCAGATTATATTTTACATGCATATCAACAGGCAAACAGCCAAAGCTTGCGAGAGGAGAGGGGTTTGGCGTTTCAAATGCAGATTACACGATGGACTGGCAGTGGTGGCTATCGAAATGGGCTTTGGCTGGTGACAGACGCTGCGGTTGGTCCGAAGGGAGTAGGTTTCGGGGGTGTGGTGTGCAATGGAAAGGTGGTAGTGGTAGCTTTTTGTGGTTAAGGGTATAAATGGATTGAGTGTGGAGGAGGTGGAAGCATCTTCCCTATGGTATGGGCTGCAACTGATGACGGAGGAGTGCATTCAATTGGAAGAAGTTCGGGTTGATGCCATCCAAGTGGTGTGGGGAGTAGTAAATCCAGAGATGAAGGGTGCTTTGACTAATCTTTATGAGCATATTAGAGTTTTATTGATTCAACTAGAGTGTGGCTCATGTCAATATCTTTTTAGAGATGCGAATAAGTTAGCTTATACTCTTGCGCGCTATGCGCTTGTTTCGTCTGTATCTTATCATTAGATTGATTGTATTCCTTAATTGATTGCTCCCGTTTTGGGAGCACTCGTGATTTAATTTGAATATCTGTTTTTTTTTTAAATAACAATAAATTTAAGCATTTGATTTAATTTGAATATCTGTTTTTTTTAAAAAATAATAATAAATTTAAGCATATCATGGCAGCAGACATTATGATATGCTCATTCTTTGACAACTAAATTTAAGCATAATAGTGGTAAATCATCAATGTCCTCAACCTCCAAATCATAACTCCATTATGATTTTCACAATATCAAACTACAAATGTGGAAGTTAGAACACATGAAAATTAAAGGGCCAATTTTGTCCCACAAAATCCAATAAAAATTTGTCAAACGATCGTGCAGGAGCTGATGTTGACCATGATCACAAAGACCATAAATTGTGGTAGATACCTCTAAAGATTAAAGAGACCATATATCTATGGAGTTATGTACTTCGAAAAAGCTATTAGTACCAGGGGAGTTACAAAATATTGTACAAAATAGGAAGAAATGACTGAATTGCCCTTAATTACATGATAAAGTTCTCCGTCTCTCTCGTTGAACAAAAAGAACATCCCTTGCCCGATTGCTACAGTTTGCCGGCAAGGGGGTGACGTAGCCGGTGCTGGATCTTCACAGGTCTAACCTGCCACCGATGGAGGTCATCGTTTCTTTTCTCAATTCCCTATTGCGTGCCTCGATGGCTTCATAAGAGCCGCAGGTCCTGCCGCTCCAACTTCTACCGTCAGCCACTACTGGACACCACCTTTGTTCTTGGATTTTTTTTAAGTACAATCCTGTGAATATTCTGTAAAATCATTTTATAGGCACTGGAGATTGAGCTATATACGATGGTGAAACGTGTTGAATTCGTGCAGAGCTCCAAGGATTTGAGATAATGGCAATAGCAGCAGTTGCGAACAATCTGATCAAGTAACATATCTTCTATATAAAAATATCAAGATAGTAGTGCACTTCTGTAACTGTTAAAAACAACAATTCAACAGCTCCACTCCCTCATTACGCGCACTGTTAAAATATCACCACTGCCACCACAAGCAGCAGTATCTTCTCTGTTGGAATGACGGTGTTTACTGTTCGAAGAGAACCAGCGACAATAGTTGGGGGTGGGGGAGGTGTGTGCCGGCGTTGAGGGGGTGGATTTACCACTCCGTCACCGGCATTGAGTTGCCAGTCTGGCAGGTTTCCAAGCAGAGCGACCGACAAAAGGAAAGGAGGGTTGAGGTCATTTTGAAAGGGGGAGTGGGGTGGGTGAATTAAACCTGACAATCAATTTTTGATGTGGGTCTAGTCAATCTTTGGTGTAACTTGGGGAGAAGGGCCAGGACATAAAAGCAAATTCAGGGTTTTTGGGTAAAACATCTTGTAAATCATTCACTACTAGCAGCGGAATTGCATGTACTCATATAAAGACACTTGATTTGAGAAAAAATGCAATATACCTAGTCATGTGGTGCCATATAGCATACATCAAAATATGTCATATGGTTGTGATTTAATATGTGACGTGTTTCAATGCATGTCATATAGTCATATGACATTATACAGTGTTAGATCGAGACTACTTAGTGCTTAGTGCTTCGTACAAGTAGATAAAAGTTATAAACATACAGATTTCATAACAAAGTCTACATTAACTCTATATAAAAAAATTGGAGTTTGACCGTGCTTAGACTTCTCTCTTTTGGCCCAAATCTCTCTCTTTTTGCCTAATAAAAATTTGAGAAAAAAGTTTCATACGCAAATTAATTATCCTAATTTTAAACACGACTCCACCCCTACAAAGTATTTCTAAGTTTAGACAGTAAACATCTATATATATAAATCTAAATCAAAAAAAGTCTAACTTTATTTTTTTGCCTAAACTGCTGATAAATCAAAAGAAGTCTAACTCTATTTTTCTACCTAAACAGTTCATGACACTATTGACGTCATTTTTCCTTTTTTCCCCTCCCTTGCAAATGTGCTTTTACCTTTCTCTTCTTTTATTCTTTTCCCCAATCATCTTCAATCTCCATCTTAGCATTTATTCAATTTATCTTTATATCAAACCCTCTCAATTTAACAAACTGTGTTTTCTTTCGTCCCTAAAATCAAGTCGTGTAGGTACAAATCCTAACAAATAATATTTTGAATGTCTCATTTTCCTTGACTGCCAAGTAGTTAACTACGGTCTTCCCTTCCCTTCTACCTTCGAATCGTTGATTTACATCTCCTCTACTGATCTTTTTTTTTATCTCTTTTTGAGTTGGTAAATCAAAAATTGTTTAGAAGTTACGGATACGTGGCATTAAAGAGTGAGATTCTATCTGTCCCCTTTTTTTTTTTAGGCACATATATGCTAAATCTCATATATCTGTAGAAATTTAAAGAATATTTGTGCCTCCTATTCTTCAAATATTGATATGTTACTCTCAATGTATTTCATGGTCTACTATATCTATGAGGATGCCTATGCCATAATTGAAAATTTTGGTAAGCGTTTGGGGTTGATGCAAGGCTATGACTGTAATAAGATTTTGGATATTGAGGAATCAATTATAACTTGATATGGGGAGAAAACTTCTTTCTTGAATTTATTTTTGTAGTTTGCAAATCCTAAATTTCATCCGCACAATAATTTTTTGTTTCACCCTCAATTGTGCTCTTCTTTTTAGTTTGTTTAAATAATCTTTTTTCCAAGGATTACTAGATAGGGAAATTATTTAAAACGACCAAATTTTAAACAATTTTGATATGAGCGTTAAAATTTCTTGATATGAAATCAAAGCAACAATGCAATTCATAAGTGTACAAATTGATATAACTTGAAGAAAATGCATATTTTCAAGATAATAATGCTATTTAACCAAATTACATTGAAACCCAAATAGTCGTGTAGAGATTAAATAGAGAATTGGAACTCCTAATTAATATGCACAAATTCATACAAACTCAAATAATTAAAGATTGTCAATAAACTATTTACTTAAGTTACATCATCGAGTTATTTTTTCTATTCTTGCTTTTTTTTCCCTCTCTTCTTTTACCCCTTCTTTATTTTAAGTTAGATCATTGCCACATAACTAGAAAATGTAACAATTAAATGTAAGTCACACTGATAGAAGAAAACATAGTTGGGATAATCTATATATTAATTAAGAGAACTAAGGGGTTGTTTGAACCTCTTTATTTTTTCCCTTGATAAATTCACCTACCATAATTTGACTGTTAATTTGACAACTACTCAACAATCACCACACATTTCAAACTTCAATTAAATCTCCACCACTCATTTTCACTCATTATAAATTTCTCTTATAAATTGTAAAAATAAAGAGCTTCAAACAAGCTTTAAGTCTCAGCACCTTTTGTACCATGATTTCCCGCTTTTTTTTATTTGATAAATCTTATGGCAAGTGTTCTTCTTTTTTTTCTTTTTTTTTTTTTGCTTTAAAAAAAATTTTGTGAAGGAATTCAGAGAAGTTTTGAACATATAACAATTTGAACATCTAACAATTGAGTTTAACAATCAAACCTTAACCACTTTACCCCTTTGTTTTTTGTTAAACTTTTTCACTAATAAATTAAAATATGACACTTAGAAGGTCAATTCCAAAACAAATCGTAATTCGTCTTAATTCATTCATTCACCATCTCCACATTGTGTATTGATGAGTTTAATGTTATTTGCATTTTTTTTATGAATTTTACATTTTTTTGAAATTTTTTAGTTTTATTAGGACTATGTTTTTCTATGCACTTTACATCTTTTTTTTTTTTGAATTTTGTTTAATTTTATTACGATTTTTTAAAATATGGCAAGTAACGTATATTCTTTGCCTAGTCCTTCCCCAAACTCGATCCAAAGAGGTGTGGGTGGGTATGGGGTGAGATTGGTAGAAATGGAGAGGGGTAATGGGGAGGTGTACTGATCAGAACCCGCACAATTGTCATTCTTACAGTTGAGATTCCTTCAATTTTCAAACTAATTAAAATATAATGCCTATCTCATCTCATTTTTTGCCCTCCCCCCCAAATTTCTAGATTAATTAGATTTAAAGATTTATTCCCTTTGTGAGAGAAACATCGCTTCTTTTCACAAATATCTCCATAACTGACATAACTTCAATTAAATCATATGATATTTGAAAATTTAGATTTAGTGTAGCAGTGCCTTGGGTTAGTAATGATTTAATAAGTTAAATGCAAATTATAATATATATTTTCCATTTGAATTCTCTTCACATTTTATTTTTCCAAAAACTATACGTAAAATTGTTATAACAAATATTTTTAATACATATAAGATATTGTTCGACTTATGTTTTATCTTTCATGATCTATTACGCAGGTTAGAATCTCTTATATTCTGTGGTTAATTTTAATTATAGAGATGAGAAATTTAAATTTGATAATATTGTACATTATTAAACATACATCTTCTAGTGTATTGAATGATGATAATATGTTTTCTCATTAATATATATGTATGAGAGATTAGATATAAGAATGTATACTATCTTCTGAACGATCTTGAAATTCATGATTACTAAGTCCATTGATCTTATTGATTCAACTAATATATACTTTTGTTTTTATATTTCTACGGATATGCAAATGTTGAAGATATATTATGTAACTATCTAATGATATATTTTAATAAGGCTTTTTTACCCGTGCAATGCATGAGTGACATAACTAGTATCAAATTATATATATTGGTGTTGTCAACTTTCAATTCCCTTTTATGTTATTTATTAGAAGACTGATGAAGTTCAACTTTTAAAATCTATGAGGTATATATTTTACTGAGATCTCGCGGATAACGAAGCTCTCACTAGGTGTAACATTGTGCTTAATGTTCGTGTAGTGCATAGACTCATTCACCTATGTTGAAGTTGTAATATTTCCATCTATAAAATGTTTCATTTGAACATGTATCTCTGTCGAATATATAAGCTATGAATAATATTGGTTGAAAATTGAAATACTCATTAAATTTTTTATTGAATAAATTTTCAAAGGATCTATTTAAATAGAACACATTACTTTAAATATTTATTCTCAAGCTGATCTTCTTCTGCGAATACAATATTTTACTAATAATATTACGTGGAATTAATATTAATAATTATTAATTGATACTATTAAATATTAATTACATCAACATTTTATTATTGATGGCAAGCAAGGTGTGCATTTTGAGGACCGTCAGTAAATTTATACATAATTAATTGAATTTTCTTGCCCTTTCAAGCATTTAATTTAATTTAGTAATGATTCTATATTATATGCCATAATCCTATTCATATTGTGCTATGAATTTTTTATATTTCATCTGAACTAGTTCTGTTTTGACACAAGAGTAATCTATAATAAGAAAGTATGAATTGATTGTTCGTGGAATCAAATTTTACTCCCACATGACTATGGTTTGGTGTTTTGATTTCCCTTATCTCTTTTATAGATTCTTAGCCGAATTTGCTGCTGCGAATGTATTGAAGAAGTAGAGCTGGCCCCGAAGGAGAAGGAACAAGAGCTCCATGTTTTCAGGAGTGAGGCTGCAGACCTCAAGACCAAGCTTGAGGTTTGGAAGAGGAAGATGGGAAGACTTGGAGTCTCAGCTGGCAATTGAGAGGTCAAACCATGAGTAGGCCCTGAAGAAAGCGAAGAGTCAGGCCTCGTCCAGCGAGGTCATTGGGAACAAGGAGGCCATCATGAAGTATAAGGGCTTGGATGAGTACTAGATGAGTACTACTGCGCTTTACTATCAGACTGCTGAGGAGCTCCTTGGTGAGATTGAGAAAACACGACCTAAGTATGGTTTGGCTTTCCTAAAGGAGCAAGTCTCCAAGCTTGAGTACGATTGTGGCTATGTGAGCTCGTATGATGAGGAAGACGAGCATGAGGTCAAAGTCCCAGCTCCTGCTGGAAGGGAGGTTGAGGCTTCAGCTCTTGTCGGGGAAGAGGCTGAGGTTTTCTCTCCAACTGGAGAAAAAGCTGAGGTTAGAGCTCTGACCCCAGAGAGTTAGGCCTAGGGCCTTTTGTAATTCTACTTTTTGCACTTTAGTAAATGAAATGAAAATTTTCAACTGTTAGCTAGTTATTTGCATGTTGTTTAAATAACTTTGCCATTAGTCATAATTGTTTAGCGAAAAGCTCATTCTCGTCTATGATTACCCTAACAAGACCTTAAATGAATTTTTAAACCAAAGTGCTAAGGAGCTAATAAGAAATTCGTTCCGGTTCAGGTCGCACATACATTTGGCAGAATTGAGTAAGGACTTGTCTAAGTGTGAGGCCGTTGACTAAAAGCTTCTTCTAGTCTTATTTTGTAATAATTTAAAGCAAATTATTTATAAGTTTTAGGTTGCTAGCTAGGAGCTTGTTCTAGCTTTGACCGCATAGGCCTTTACCTGAGAATGAGCTCACTGACTAAAAGCTTGTTTTAGTCGCGGTTTCGTGCGATCTGCAAAACAAATCTTTTTAGGCAAATATTAGGTTGCCGGTCAGAATCTCGTTCCAACCTTGGTCGCCTTACAGATTCACCTTATAAGATCGCAACAAAGCAGATATTTTAACAAAGTAAATAAGCATTCATCACTCAAAATATTGCTAACTATTAGGTCGCTAAATTATAGTTTGGAAATTTTGAACTCGCATAGGCATGTTAATTTACCAGTCATAACCTGACAGTTTATGATACAAAAACCTTCAGGATAGTTCAAAAATTTAGAATTGATACCAAGCTATTAATAACATCTTTTCTAGTGCTCTACATTCCATGGGTACATCAGCTCTGTTCCTATCATCTATGTTCCTTACATGTCCTCAAGTTTGTAAGTCCTATTTAATATAACTCGTTTAACACTGTATGGGCCTTCCTATGTTCGTTTTAAGGTCCCTGAGGCTGGTTCTTCAGTCGAGAAGAAGATCTTACGAACGACTAGGTCTCCTACTTCGAACCTACACACTCTAACTTTAGTATTGTAGAACCTAGCACATTTCTATTTGTAAGCCCTGTTTCTGAGTTCGACCAGTTCTCTTTTTTCAATGAAAAGGTCGAGCTCGATGGCTAGGAGTTCGTTTTTTTTGTTTCGCTGAAATGTATTACCCTTGAAGTAGGGATTTTCAACTCGACTAGAATCACAGCTTCAGCTATACACATAGGGGAGAAGGGATTTTCGCCTGTAACAGTTCGATAGGTCATTTGGTAGGACTATAGAACTGCATGAAGCTCCTTAGTCCAGTTCCCTTTCAGAGCTTTCAAATGCCTTTTTAGAGTTTACATGATGATCTTGTTGACAGCTTCAACCTGTCCGTTAGCTTGTGGATGATGGGGGTGGAGTAGAAGTTCTTTACACATAACTCTTCGTAGAATGTCTTGAACTTTGAGTTTTCAAATTGTTGGCCATTGTCTATTTTTATGGCATTTGGAACTCTGAATCTGCAGATAATTGTTTTCCAGATGAAGCAAGTTGTTTTTTGCTCCATAATGGTGGTTAGAGCTTCAGCTTCCATCCACTTCGTGAAGTAGTCCACTACTACAATAGCTAACTAATTTTCGCCCTTTCCTTTTGTGAACGGGCCAATAAAATCTACATCCTATTTGGCGAAGGGCGGTAGTCCTATCATTGAGGTCAGCTCTTCTGGTGGGCTTTTGATAAGAAGGGCGAATCTTTGACATTTGTCACAAACTTTGGCAAAGTCGATAGTGTTTTTCTTAACTCTTGGCCAGAAGTATCTTTGTCCCAAGATCTTGTGCGCAAGGGATTGCCCACCTAAATGGTTCCCATATGCCCTAGAATGTACTGCTTCTAACATAGCTCGTACTTAGGCAGGACTAAGGAAACTCAACAGTAGTTTAGCAAAACTTCTTTTGTATAACATTCTATCAACTAGCGAGAATCTGACAGCTTGTTGCCCGAGTTTTTTGGCCTCCACACTTTGAGGGCTACTTCCTCATTTAAGAACTAGATGATGAGATCTATCCAGTCACTTGTCGGGTCGATCTCTATTACCACTATTCCTATTTTGTCAATAGACAAGGTCGCCAGCTCCCCAATAAGAATGTTGTTGAGCTCACCGATTCTTTTACCTATCACGAGCTTAGCCAAAGTGCTGGCGTGGCTGTTTTCAGCTCACAGAATCTGGGCGATCTCAAACCAACCCAGTCTTTTAAGGTCTTCAGTAAGTTTATCTTGGTACTAGGAGAGTTTTTCACCCAGTACTTCATGAGCTCCCAGACACTTCATAAGCTCCTTTTGTCTGGTTTACAATGAGCTGAGAATCGCTTTTGATGATCAATCTTTTGAAACTTATAGATTTTGCAATATTGATTCCTACAAATATGCTTCTTTCTCAGCTTCACTGTTGGTTGCATTGAAAGTAAATCTTATAGTTTGACAATGATGCTGTCTAGAAGGGCTGAGAGAACAATTCTAGCTCCAGAGGCATGACTGGTGGAAGACCCATCAGCGTACAGCTCCTAGGTCAAAAGTTCTGCATTACTGAGGCTAGGTTTAGAGAGCGTGAGCTTGGCGATGAAGTCAGCTAAGGCTTGGCCTTTGATGGCTGTCCTTAGCTTAATTGTAATTAATGTCGCATTAGCTGAGCTCGACAGATCACTTGACCAAGTGACCTGACAGATTGAGCTTTTGGAGCACTTGTCTTAAAGAGACGTTGGTCAAGACGTCATTGATATACTCAAGGAAATATAGACAAAGTTTCTTCAAAGCGTACGTGAGCTTCTCTATGGGAGGATATCTGAGCTCTGTGTCATGTTAGGCATGGCTCACATAATAGACCGGGAGCTGGGCAGCCCCCTCCGTCCTGACCAAGGCTGTGCTGATTACAGATTCTAAAACGGCTAAGTACAAGAAAAGCGCCTCGCCGTGTTGTGGTTTGGATAACAACCGGGGGGAAGAGATGTGCTTCTTCAGATGACCTAGCACTCCTTCGTCCATACAAAATACCTAGATTTCTTGATGGCCATGAAGAAGGGCTCATACTTGTATGTTAATTGTGACTTAGGGTGGCCACTCGTCCAGTCAAGCGTTGGACCTCTTTCACTAACTTTGGGACTTCCATGTTTAAGATCACTTTAATCTTTTCTAGGTTTACCTCGATTCCTTGTTGATTAACAATGTATCCCAAAAATTTTCCAGAGACCACTCCGAAAGAGCATTCCTTGGTGTTGAGTTTCATTTCGTAAGCTCTGAGGACCTGGAACATTCTGGCGAGGTCTTTGACATGTTGCCCACCTCGTAGGCTCATGACAAGTATGTCGTCAGCGTAAGCTTCCATGGTTTTTCTAAGCTAATCCTTGAATATGGACTTTACCAATAGTCGATAAGTTGCTCAGGAGGTCTTCAAACCAAAGGGTATTATCTTGTGGCAAATGAGGTGTGCTCTTCATTGCTGGGATGCATCAGGATCTGATGGTAGCTTGCACTTTCATTAACCATCTGATCAATTCTTAGCAAGGGAAAACTGTCTTTAGGACAAGCATTGTTCAAGTCTACGAAGTCGATGCAGATTCTCCAAGTTCTGTAGCTCTTTTTAAGGAGAACAGGGTTAGCCACCCATTGGGGGTACAAAGCTTTCCTTATGAATTTGTTAACAAGTAACTTGTTCATTTCCTTAGCCAGAGCCTTGTAGCTTTTGCCATTAAGGGATCGTCTTTTCTGCTTTATAGGTTTAACTTTGGGGTCGATGTTTAGCTTGTAGCAAACGTGCTTGGGATCGATCCCTTCCATGTCCTAGTGCACCCAGGCGAAGACATCCATGTTTTGCTTTAGAATTTGTATGAGTTGAGACTTCATTTGCTCTTTCAATCCTACTCTGATTTTGAGATCCACTTCTAGCCTTGCATTATTTAAATTGATAGTTTCAAGCTCGTCACTAGGGTGAGCTTGTTCCCGTCTCCTCAGCTCTAGGGTCGAGAGTGTGAATTTCTGATGTGGTTGCCCCGTAATCTAAGTTGCATTCTCGTGTGGCTTGTTGGTTACCCAGTCATGACATAGTAGAATATTGAGGTCGCGGCATACATAATCAGTCACCCTAAGATAGCGTTGTGATTCGAAGGCACATCTACGACGACGAAATCTGCCATGATTCTCCTTGTACAAGGTTCATCTCCCTGCTCAACAAAGAGAGTGATCTGACCAGTAGATTCTATAAAATCTCTAATAAAGCCCTAAAGTCTGGTTCCATAACGTCTTAGGCTTTTTGGATCTCTCTTCATTTGCTGAAAATTCCTGCAGTAAATTATGTTCACAGTGTTCCCATTATCTACCAAACTCTTGTGGATTTTAACTCCTGAAATTGGTATAGTGATCACAAGACCGTCTGCGTAGGGATACAACATGCAATAGGCATCTTTATTGCAAAATGAGAAAGAGCTTGTTCGCATGGTAGGGACTTGTGCCGTGAACAAGTGATAGCAATTTTGCCTCGTATGAGACCTCGCCTTTGTTTTTTAGAGCCCTCCATATCGTGATTTCGGCCAATGAGTGTGCAAATCTCGGCAGGAGGTTGGTTCTGTGGAGCTCATGAGTTGAAGTATGCTTGGGGACGAGCTTAATGCGTAATTATAATGAGGAGTAGGGATTAGGCTTCTCCTTCTCTGTTTTCTTTCCCTTTGCCGTAGAGGCTCTGGCGACCTTGGCCTTCGGGGTCCTCATTGGGATTAAGGTCTCAGTCTTGTAAATACACTGCTTTCTCTTACTCATCTGGAATGAGCTGGTTCAGCTCTGTTAAGAGCTAGTTGATTGGAGGGCTAAGTCGGGGTGAAACTCAGCCTTCTTCTCACGTGTTTTCTTTGAAGACTCACTCTTGTGGGGGATCTTTTGACATATTCGGCTCGCCAATAAGAGTCACTGTGGGTGGATTCCACGTGTTTAGTGGGGAAATCAGTGAGTTTCACTGCTAGAGTCACCGGACTTCTTGGGCGAGAGCCTCCATCTGCCACCGTAATGCTTCTGTTTCCAATTCAGTGGCCGGCCATGAAGGACCAGTGTCTACTGCATTCCGATCTCTCTTAAATCCGGGAACCACTGCTTCTAGTTCTTTGGCTTTGGGAATGTCTTTGACTCATCTTTTTTTTTGCTGGACGTTGATTTTTAACTGGAAACTGGGTTTTTCCCAAGCTTTTTGTGTAGTTCTTCATAGTCGGCGCATATTTATTGACATCAAATTTTGACTTCGATTTAACAAATAAGATTTGTTTAAGCAAGAAATTTGTATTTGAATCGATTCGAGCAGTAAATGCGAAAACTAGTGGAATGTGTGTAATAAATGAAGAAGAGTTAATAAGACAGAGACAACAAGAATGAATAATAGGAGTCGAACCCTTCTCAGTGTTATTTCCCTCTATTTATAGCATACATTTACAAGAGGGCAATGATTACATCTATTTAATACCGGGCCCACAGGAATGACATGTGGGTCAAATCAACTGAGATTAAACCTTCACTTTTTGACTAATTTATTTCTACCTGTGCGCCACATGAGTGTTATACTAGTTTTAGTTCATTTGTAACTTTTAACTTTATTGATTTATTTCGAGAAATATTTATTTTATTCTTTTTGTCAATTTTTAGTTGACCAATATCAAATATGGGAAACCAACAGATTGTGAGTGTTGAAATTTTTAACCATTAAATTGCAAAGGGTTAATTTTACTATCAAAATTTAGAATATTATAGTGAGCAAGTTCGTTTAGTGTAGAGAGCTAAAATTACTCTATACTGTAAAATAATATAGGATAAATCTATTTGTACAGAATATATCTTTACAGATGAGTTTACAGAGAGACGTGAAATTACAATTACGTGCCATGGTGTAAACAAAAAGAAACAAAAAATAAAATGATAAATTTATCATTTTATCAATAAACATATATTTATATATAGCATTGTCCAATATGTTAAATAATGAGTCTATTAAAACTTAATTTCAACGCTTGATTCTCTAAAATAGAGAGCATTTTACTTTTGAAGAGTCTATTTAACGCGCTCCACATAAATAACAACATCAAGATATGAGATGGGAATGTTAATCACCATCACTATATCTAAAAAGGATAAATGTTACGAAAACTTCTAATTTCCTATTTTACATTTGTCCTTTACATAATATTATATCATATATAATATATAATACAAGAGTTTTCTAGCACAATTACAATTTCATCTGGCACAATTAGAAAACGTTCCCCGCCTAAAAAGCTCTATTTGGCACAATTACTTATAATGCAATACCACACTGGCTGTCACTTTTAATAAAAAAATTGTTACAAATATAATAGTGAAGGATTGAACTGGTGACCTAAATGTTAAGAATAACATGCTTTTAAAATATTACATCAACTCTTTTATTTGTTAATAATTTTCATTTATATATTATTATTCTCGCGTGTTTTCACTCAAAGAAAATATTACTATTAGCCACATATATATATTTGAAGGCTAATTATATTAACACTTCATTTTTTTATTAATATCACCAATTTTTCAATTATTCTAAAATGGTCAAAATTAATATGACACAAATAACCATCACATTTTTAACAATTATAGATGTTTTTCTCCTTATATATTCTTCCTCATGCGTGCATAAAAATAACTAATCAATCTAATTTAATTTTTATAATAAAAAGCTACAAGAATCGAAAATAACAATTTATTTTACTTTGAACAAAAATAAATTGCCATATGCTATTACCCGAATTAATAAGTCAATTTTTCTACAATATCATAAGTCACTTGGTCTGTAGCGTCTCTAAATTCATAAAACTACAAAATTGAATTTATAAAAGAAATAAAGAATCAATTTAATTAATGTTGTAACTTCAGACGAAAAGCATAATTAACAAAATGCATTTCTAAATCTAGTTGGATTCATGAATAAATATGAATATGAATATTTTTCTTTCTCTTTTATTTAAATACTAATTAACTTCCTATAATATTGATTAGCACAATTAATAAGAAGAATAGAATTTTGTATTGCTATCTTTAAGTTTATATTCTCGAGGCTCAAGAATTCCTACAAAAATCATATTTTATTTTTT
The DNA here is from genome assembly GCA_963692815.1 of Nyctanthes arbor-tristis. Classification (NCBI taxonomy): domain Eukaryota; kingdom Viridiplantae; phylum Streptophyta; class Magnoliopsida; order Lamiales; family Oleaceae; genus Nyctanthes; species Nyctanthes arbor-tristis. The sequence goes on from CAVNYN010248255.1 coordinate 55,756, forward strand.
GCCCATAGTTACAAAATGAATAAATTGTAATATGTGAAATCTTTATTCTTTTTATTGTTATCTAATTAAAATCTTTATAGTCGTTTTGTCTTCCATTCTATTTAGTACTTCCTTAAATAATATATTTCCCACCCTTGTCACTTTATATGGAAATAGTCAAATTCTTTTCTTTGATTAAAAGTCAATTCTGGCTAAAATTCCCTACATTCTAAAATCCACAGCACAGTTTTAGATTTTTTTTATAATTATAATTATTACACCTCTAACGATTATCATTATAAAATCATGTTATTTTTTAAAAATTATATTTGTTATGTGCTAGATTAAAACGTGGTATTATGGGTATTTGTACAAAATTAAATGAAGTATCACCCAATTAAAAATGTATATGAAGAAACGAGATATTATCTGATTAAAATAGTATGTCGAAAGGGTACATTCTTATAGGTATGAAAATTTTTATGTGAACGGGTATCGTGTGAACATAGGTATGTATATACCCGATACGTATTATTAGACTGTTAACTAGTAATAAATAAGTTAGATGATATAAACATAAAATATAGTAAAATATTAATCGAGCATATGAACAGGTAACTATTAATATTTTTTTTAGAGGATGCAAATAAAGTTTTTTGTCCTTTTTCTCCATATATGTGAAGACTGTAAAATATTAATTGAATTTATATTGTTATTTCATTTGATTCAATTATTATTGTAATCATTCATTGTTTTATGTAATTTATGTAATGAATTTCTTTAATATGAAACATTGGGAATTTACTTCCCTGTGCAACGTATGAGCTGAATACTAATTGATTCTTAAACAGTCTTGAATTCATACATTAATATTTTAATTTGACAAAGGCAATAATTAATTTTAGTGAAAACTTTGTGAATAAAGAGACATGAAATCCACAAGAAGAAAATGAACTACACAAAAAAAAAATATGACATGCATCCTGATTATTTGGTCTCATTTATCTTTTTAGAATGCCCCACGTGTATGGTCCATTTTTATGTTAAAAAGTCTAAATTACATTTCTTTACAAATCTATCCATATTTAATACTTTAATTATAACTACTAATTTTGAATTTTACTCATAAAAAGGGTACGTCGGGAGGGTACTTTCTTATAAATATGAAAATTTTTACCTTAACGGGTATCGAGATAATACGAGTATGTACATACCTGATACGTATTTTTAGATTGTTAACTAATAATATTAAATAAGTTGGATGATTTAAATGAAAAATATTAATCGAGTACATAAGCTAGTTCTTTTATGAAGTCCAATAGACTCCATAGAATATGTAGTACATAAACAGGTAACTATTAAATATATTATTAATAAAATATTAATTTAACGTGTCAAATACAAAATCAAAACTTATCTTTATTTATTTTTATATGAAAATCTGATGACATGTATCTGTTTAATATTTTATCATTTATTATTATTAATTTTTTTTGGAATTAGTTTTCCGTACAGCGCACAAGTGAGAGGCTAGACTTATAGTTGTAATAGTTGATTGTGATCTGATTATTTGAGTGCTAATTATTGCAACCTATATAAGTTGGATACGGCGTGTTTGAAGGAGACCGAATTATCGACTTAGGTATTTTATTACGAATATTCTATGGTGATTTGTAATTTGCATATCAATTTGTAATTTTATACAATGCAACTAGTATATTGTACTTTATTTATGACATGATGTCTATACGCACACTTCAATTTTAATATGAACGTACACTATAACTCTACCTATACAACGCACGGGTGAAAAAAAAATCTAGTATTAATAATTAAATAAAAAGACTGTACATTTGCAACAAATACACATTTTGCAAGAGTAAAGACAATGCTTTATGTCAATAGAACTAGGTTAAAAATTTGTAATATACATGTCAAATTGAATATCTTAACTTGAATTTTAATATGAGCTTACTTTTAAGAGCTAATTATAAACGTATGATTCATTTGGAAACCGATTATAAACTAATTGGTTGAGACCTCATTGACTCATCACATTATATAATAACTTTTCACTTTTCAACAAATATCCTAATCTATTGTAGTTCGTCAATTTGAGTCCAAATTAATTTTTGAAACTGCCTATTTTGTTTCAGTTTTTTTAACAATATTTTTTGTTTCAATTTAGTCTCTCACAATTTATTTAATTCGATTTCTTTTTATTTTTTAAACTAGAGTTAAATTGTACTTATTTTAAAACAATTCGATTAAATACTATCTATTTTACATTTTAATTCAATCAGTTTTGTTCATAAAACAACAATTTTTATTATTAGTAATTATCTATTTTATACATATGTAATCTGATAATTTTTAGACCGCAATATTTGATATTGAATGAAAATTCAGTCTCATGCAAGCCCGTGCTTACAACTAGTCAATCAGGGAATTTTTTCCCCCTAGTACATGGTCTTTTGTGTCTGTTTAAATGCACTTTTGTCAATGCTAAACCACATCTAATTGCACCAGTAGTCCACAGGTTTACTCATTTGTGTAATTACACCTTTTTTTGGGTGCTTTTATAAGCTACATGCGCACAGGAGTTTCTTGAATCCTCTTAAATATTGAGTTGAATACTTGTACACCATGAGTCACATCTCTCTGTCATTGATCATTTCGCTTTGGATGTCAAAAGACATGGGCCATATGTTATTAATTAATTAATAAAATTAACTCAATTGCAGGTTAATATCTATATAATGTGCAACTAATTCATTTCTTGCCATTCTATCTAATACTTTTTGATATAAAAATATAATGCGAACAAGGCCTTAATAAGAATAATTCACACCAATTGAGTCAAGTCTCGGTAGAGAGCAAGTGAAGAAAAACCACGAGTCTTTGTAATTGCCAAATGCAAATGTGTTTTTTCCTTACATATAATTGACATGTACGATTTATTGGATTACGAAAAAATAGAATTAGTAAGAAGAGTGTATGCATATAGTGTTAAACCACAAAAAAAGAAAGGAAGACAATATTTTTAAATTTATTTATTTATTTTTGACAAGAAATGGATTCTCATTTATTTTTTATCATAATTTAAAATAGTTACAAGAAAATCTCGAGGATCATCAAGTGATCGAGTAAAAGAAATTGCATTACGAAGACTAAGGGTCTGTTTGGCACCTATTATAATCCAAAATGTTATAATCTGTAATGATGCAGGTAGTAATTTTTTTTATTTTTCTAAACACTGGTCCACATTTTGACCACAAATGGATTCATTTCACTTAAAATCAAAGTCCACGTGTTGAATGACCAATGTCTTTAAAAAAAAAAAGAGGGCTCTGACTTCATTTGCCTTTCACGTGAATGGAGAGGAAAAGAGTGTTGTCAAATCTTGTGTCACCTTTTTATCAGAGGATGTTACAACCAAAGCTATTATAATTGAAATCAAACGGAGCTTAAGACACCTGCGGCCTCATATATCTCATGAATAAAAAGGTTACTATATATATTTTTTTAAATGTCAATATCAACAAAATAAAAAAAAATTTTTTTTTCGAAGCTTACAAAATAAAAATGTTATTATCGTCCTTTCAAAAAAAAAAAAAAATTATTATCGAACTTCAAACTTCTTGTCGGTATCGGATGACAGTGAATGATGTTCTCCAGGTGACCATTCAGCTGTAACGCTTTAAGAAATTACCTCGGAAGTCCACCCAAATTCTTTGCGAATCAAATCACATTTCTCTTCTCTGAATTCTTCATCGATTCAGAATATCCATCGATGGAGTACGATTTCAGGAATCGAACCGGCCCGCATTACGATCCGCAAGAACCGAATTACAGCAGGCCCGCTGCCGCCGCCTCCTCCTCATCTTCCAGCCATCTGCCTTACGGACAACCACCGTCCCTCTACCCCAAGATCGGTGGAGTCAGCGGTCACTCCGCCGCCGTTCCTGGCCGGAATCTCCCTTTCCACCATGCGCCGTCTCCACCCTCTAATTGTATGATTCTCACTTTGCTATGTCATCGCACATGTTTATTCTAATAATTACACGCAAAATCCGATTTGTTAGTTCATTTTTTCCCCTTCTGTCCTATTTGATTTGCAGCTGGAATTGGGATTAGGGTTGCTATTAAACCCGAGTACCGAATTATACCCCCGGTAAATATTTTTACTGTTTTAAATGCATGCTTGTTTTCAGATTTCTGTTTTGAAGTAATTTTTTTAGATAGGACAGTTAATATTTGCAAATTTATCATTTGCCTAAATTTTTAATATGTGACTGACCTTATCTTCGTTCGTACTTGTGTAGCCTCAATTGTTGCCACAAGTTGGAGAGATCCCGCGGTGCAATTTTCACTATGATTTTGAATTCGAGAGGAATGTTTTGGCTGAAGCTGTCAAAGAAAACCCAAATTGGAGGAGGCTTGGGCTAGAAATTGTTCCGCCTAAAGCAGCAGAATCAACTTCTTCTTATGTATGTAACCTTTTCAATTTGCATTTATAAACTTCACCAAACGGGCCCTTAGTTTATGCCCAGATGCCTTTATATGATTTTCATGACGATGACATTACCTGTTACATTTGACTGTAAAATCTTTTCAAAAAGTCTTCACCAAATTTAGGTGTGTAAGAAATGATCGGAATTTTATTGGTACAGAAAGCGAAATTAGTGTATTCATGTGGTTCTTTATTTGGTTTAAGATATGGGAATTCTTGTTAATTTGAGAACTAACTTCGGAATTTCTACGTATGCAACCGAATAACTGTTAGGTCTGGATGATGGCCAATTTCATACAAGTTCTAATATGGCTGTCTTAATGGATGAGCTTTAACAGTATGGCATAACTTATGTAACAAGATCTAGAGGACAAAATTTTCAACTGCAAATGTTGCAGTAGCTTCCTTGTATTTAATGAGGCATTTTCTTCGATGTGATTTTAAATTTTAATCTGTCTATTCCAACACCATCAAGTTGACTTGATTTGGTTGCTCTGTTTGTCTTGTTGGCATTACTTCATGGTTTGCAAATACCTGCAAGATTGCGAGAGTCTAGCATAATTGGTTTTGATATCCATGTCGAAGACAATGAATTCACATTTTCTATGATTGGATAAATAGGAACTTATATAAACTTGATATTTGATTGTCACTACCATTGTATTAAGAGCAGGGCCATGCGACAGATCCAGTAGTGAGCAAATATATCGCATCAGGTCTTAACAGAGAGGCCGTGCCACTGGCGGTTGCAAATTATGGAGACAATCCAACCAAGGTAAACTGCTTCCGGTTTCTCTCTTTAATGCTACGTCTTCTTTATGGATTCCTGTCCTAATTTTTCATTACTATACATACGGATGAAGTCATGATAGATACCTTCTGGCACAAACAACTGGTATGGTAGACTTGAATGTGCCGCCGTCAAAATGTAAAAATGAATGATGAAAGTTCTATTGGTGATATTCTTACTTCAGTAACTTATAGATGGCCGTCGAGCAAGTTCATGTTTATAAATGGAATGATCATTTTTGATTGCCCTGACAATGAATTATCGATTCTTGCTTTGATCTTAGCTGTAAATTTGTATGTGAGAAAATGTTACTTCATATCAGTTTTCTCTACTCGCAAATTGTGGGAACTGAGAACAGCCTGTTGATAATATTCCAGGTTAAAGAATTTGCCAATGGGTTTGCTCGTTTGCGAGAAATGGGATTCCCTTCAAACAGCATCGCGGAAGCCTTGTTCATGTTTGACAATGACACAGACAAGGCATTGACCCATGTCATCAACAACTCATCCTAAAATAACGGAGCTCATGAGATCATTTTGGGTGTGCCGTTAATTGTTTAAATTCTGAATATCGAAATAGAATGTAGTACTAGACACCTATAAGGTCTCACTCATGGCTATTCTTGCATAATTGTAAAGGGATTGATTGCCCAAAGTAAAATAAACAATTTGCTTTTCAGTTTGTTTGTTCTCTTCGTTCTTCAATTTGAAACAATGATATGTTATTGTGACAGTCGCAAATAATTCAGTGTGGGGTTTGCCGACTTTCATACGGCCATGTTTCAGTTGCTAGTTTTCTAACTGGGAAGTGTTCTTGTTCAACTCTGACCGGTTTTGTATGGTGAAACGAACCACAACCAAAAAACCCCCACCCTACCCAACCACCAAAAAAAAAAAAGGCATCACGAAACCCTCGAATGGATTAAGCACTAGAATTTTACGACTGTAGAGAATGGAGAAATAATTTGTAAATGAAAAATAAATAAAATTCAGAAAGTTGATGAGTTGGACGGAGCCCAGTTGTAATTATATATAAGTGCATTAAGCACTAGAATTTTACGTGTGTAGAAAATGGAGAATAATTTGTAAATGAAAAAAAGAAAAAAATTCAGAAAGTTGATAAGTTGGTAGGAGCCCAGTTGTACTTATATATAACTGGGCTCTAAAGAAAAAGCGTAATTGCACATACAAAGACAAAAATAGAAAAATGGAGCCGCCACACTTGGAAGCCATCTCTGTCATTTCTATCAGAGCCAGGTTTCGATCCTGGGACCTGTGGGTTATGGGCCCACCACGCTTCCGCTGCGCCACTCTGATTTGCTGATATCCTTTACTCACGATTTTATTTAACGGATAAGCTACAAATTTCTCTGAAGTTTGAAGAGGCAACTTTCGGCAGAAAGCCGAAATGTTAGGGGGTGGACAAGCAAGAATAAACCGCCGAAGTGGAAAAATGGGAAAAGGAATCTATCCAACAGATGATTTATCTGACAGACTGGACATTAACACAAATATACAATCAGCAAGTCTGCGCCTATAAAAATCCATACAATCCAACAAAATTTTTCCTGCTCTTACCTAAAATTTCAATCTTTAGCAGGTCATTCATTTTGATGGCTTGAACATTGTTTTTGGTTAAGAATATTTTATGGGTTTTGTGATTTTATGTATGTTCTTTTTCTGTCCTCTTTTAAGTTTTTTGCTTGTTTAACGGGATCTGCCTATTTTCGTTCTTTTATGAATTCTTAGGTACTTTCCATGGCTTCAAAGCGGATCTTGAAGGAGCTCAAGGATCTTCAGAAGGATCCTCCTACCTCTTGCAGCGCTGGTAAACTCTGAGTAGTCCTTAAGAAAGCCAAAAACATTTAAAGATTATGTTTTTGTAACTGGATTTCAGATAAACACAATCTGTAAATCTTTTTTATTTAGGTAGGTTTGAGTTGTATGGGGCTTCCGTTGAACATTTTATATGATAATTCTGACTTTTTAGTAGTTATTTGCCAGTGCATTTTACTTTATTCTATTTTTAAATTTCTATTAGTTGTTTGGTAAAATCCCGTAAGTGAATGAATAACCACTTGTTTATGACATGTTTCTACAAGGTCTATCCTTTAAGCGGTAAGCTCAATTGACAACAGTTTGTGATACACCATCTAGTTAAGCTCTGTTTGGGTTCTTTTATGTGAATAGTTCTTCAAGTTGGACAAGCATGGATGGTAATTCATTTGATTGCTAAAAGGTTTCGGCTGTAATTGCATCTGAAAGCAAGAATCGACAGCAACTAGCATTTAAGCTAAAAATGAGAATATAGAAGATATGCAGAATACTAGTTATAGACAACAACCATAGAAATGGTTATTTATTTGAAGCCATCACAAAAATATTTAGTTTCTCAAAACCAAAATGAGAAGAGTTAGATGAGAAACTTTTGAGATACTGATCCCTAATTAACCTTTTATTTACCGTTCACATGAACATCTGCAGCTTACTGCTCACTAACATTACCTATTCATTTCATTTTGATAAAAAGCTGAAATATGACTATTAAGATTTTTTGCTTTTGCATGTTCCTAGATTCTAGTTTTTTCTTCTTTATGTTATCTCATTTTAAATCATGAATCCTATTGAGAATTATGAACTTGGCTACGTTTTTGCCCATTCTTCCTTCTCCGTTATGTTGGCTGTATTTTTGTTATAATATGGAACCTTTACACGTGATTCAGTTTTGTAAATTATGAATTTGTTAACCTTTTAGTAAGGATTGAGGGTTTGTATGGCTAAACTTAAAAAGTATTCATTTGATATTAGTTTTGTTCATTCCACTGAGAAAAGTACTTAGTTTGATAGTAAGGTAGAAGCTTATTACTGTCTACTTTGATTAATAAAAGTTCCTAAATCTCCTCATGTGCTTATCAATGAAGAGATCGGAAGAGCGTAGATTTTTAATAAAGCTTAGCTACAGGCGAGTACTGACTCTATATTTTGCTTCACTCATGTGCTATTCTACTGTTTATATTTCAGGTCCTGTTGCCGAAGACATGTTTCATTGGCAAGCTACAATCATGGGTCCTCCTGATAGTCCTTACACTGGTGGTGTTTTTCTAGTTACCATCCATTTTCCTCCGGATTACCCTTTCAAGCCGCCAAAGGTGTGTGTAATCTACTATAACTGCATGATTCGTACTCAGTATTAGATGGGACAATGAACAAGATTACTAACTTTTCCTCCTTAGAGCTTTCAAGTACTGCTATCTAACTGCATTTTGATATTTTTCCTCCTTCACTGAAACAAAAAATGTCATTCTGACAGTGTCAAGACTTTAAGCTTGCTCACTTGGCTTGTTCAGCATACAGTGATACAGTCATTTTAATTCTTACTTGTAATGATTCAGTTTCTTGATAGTGCTGTGCTACAGCTTATTCAGGTGTTGAAACTTGGTATGTTTCGCACATTTATCTTAAGGGATTCTGTTTCAGGTTGCATTTAGGACAAAAGTTTTCCACCCGAATATAAACAGCAATGGAAGCATTTGCCTTGACATTTTGAAGGAGCAGTGGAGCCCTGCCTTAACTATTTCCAAGGTTTGTCAATGCCAAATTTCCACTTCCAGACTAGAAGTCACCTCTGTTTCTTCTTTTCTTTCTAAAAAACTATGGTAGTTGATTGATATGTCCTAGGAGAATGGAAATTCGACAGATCGCCTTTTATTATGCAATTCACCACCCAAGTAGGCTGTAGCAATTCTTCGCCAAGAACTAATGCCTCTTGGTTTAAATAATTTCAGTCTACATTTGATGTAGTAAAAGATAATCAGTTCTTTATCTTCGGGTATGCCTATTGCTTATTGGATATTTTTCGAATAAAATGAATGGAATTTTAACTTCTTTTTCTTATAATCTCTGGTACCCTGCGACCGACCATTCTACTAAACAAGCTAGCTGTGGACGGTGTGCATAATGTTTTGTTATTTGCACTAATTGAAATTGACAAACTCCACAGTTTAATGCTATGGGTGCTAAAATAGTTATGTGCATTTTGTTTTCTGATTTCAGGTGCTGCTTTCTATTTGCTCTCTATTGACGGACCCAAATCCTGATGATCCTTTGGTGCCTGAGATTGCTCACATGTACAAGACAGACAGGAACAAGTACGAGACCACAGCAAGGAGCTGGACTCAGAAGTATGCCATGGGTTAGCTATGTATTCTTATGTACAAAGAATTAGCACTTGGCTTTCAATTACTTCTATTATTGCAGTCTTTCTGTAGATCGGAAGAGCACACGTGAATTGATCTGTCTCATTCAAGACCTAACATTGGACTAAGCTGATTTTTTAGACTAGTCCAACTTATCACAAACAGAATTCTTGTGTATTTTTCTGATTGCATTGCTTGTTTTTCAGTTTTTCTTCTTCCATTTTGATGGTGAAAATGACAGCTTAACTGTAGCATGTGACCTAACTACGGCTGGTAGCAACCAACTTTCCCATATTCAACTTTTATTGGAATAAAATATATATATTCAACTCTTATAAAAAATTCGAAGCACCTCCGAGAGGAGCCGTGGCGTGCCATAACTGGATTGTCAACATTTTAATGTGTAGGATAAGTTTACTTGGACGCAAAAAACTGAAAGTGTTTGATACAAATATATGGTGCTCATGTGAATATGTGATTGCTGTTGTTTTTAAAATGCTATGATGTATAGGAAAATCGGATTTTACCTAGTGTATTCTGTCAAATTTTGTACGAAACTTTGTGAAGGAGCGTAAATAAAGTGGATAGGGAGGTGCATCATTACTCATTCAATTAAAATTCTTATGGAGCTTCTGTTAAATGGGTACTCAATTGGAACGTTTAAAGTTTTGTGAGTGATTATAGTGAATTTTGTTGAACTTAGTAATTTTTATGGATTTGTTGGGAGCTGAAATAATTTCTTTTCTTTTTATTTTTCTCAATGCAATTTTTTCTTTCACCAAACATTAGAGAGATTTAATGCATTTTGATGACCATTTGGATTCTGCTTGTGATACGGATCAAGCGGTAGCAGCATTTTTAGACAAAGTTCGTTGTGCATTGTTAGCGGATTTGGTCAGCGTTTAGTATTATCGGTGTAACTTTCACATACGGTGTTTGTTTCTCGACCATAATATATGCTTTTGAAGTAGCTCAACGAGATGGATTGAACCTCCGTTTCCCAAAAATGCTCTTTGGGCGTTTGAAATTGCCCTCGATGAGTTCTTGCGGTTTTGTTTCATTTTATTTAGAGTCTTTATTTAGTTTTAGGTCTATTTGAGTAATCCGGCTTGTCTAGCGTGTATTTAAACATCTTTTCAATATTGCTAGGTTTCCATTGCATTGGTTTTCACAATTAAGTAATGATCTTTTGAGTTGCAATCTGTGTTCTAGATATTGTTATGAGCTGTAAGTGCGCTGACATTAGCTTGAATCTTGAGTTTGATGACAAAATCAAGAAACAAGAATTCACCATGTACCTTGTTATCCCCGTACTTGCTTTCAGTCTTAATATGACCGAACTCTTCGTTTAAAGTTCTGGACTTTGTCACCATAAAAATTAGGGAGTCCATCCATCGACAGAATTTGCACAAGCACTTGATAGTAGGATATAGGAAATAAACCTGCACAAGTAGTCTGGAGATTCATATTTATCAAACATTTGAGGAAATTTATAGTGCTTTTTTAGCTAAAGAGAAAGGGAATCATAAAACCCAAGCGCAGTTTCATTCTGAAAGAACGAACTTTTCTTTTTGTTTTGTGGGAGATGCTTTTGAAACGTGGAAGAAATGCATTACTCACTGTGAAAGTGTATGAACTTACATTAACACCACACCTCCTTGCTCATATTACCTTGTGATACGATCACCGAAGCGCGAATTTTAACAAAACTCTCAATAATACAGTTTACCCCAAGAAAGCCAATAAGGGATTTTAAGTTGTCTAAAGAAATTAATTCAGACACGCGATTAAATTAACGAACTACGAATTTGATAACACAATACAAGAATTTGGACATAATTCTTGTTAAAAAAGATTAACCTCCATATCAAATACTAGAAATTAGATACAAGAATTCAAATTCTCACAATCCCAAAGGGAATAAACTAGGGTTTCTTATTTCAAACATCAAAAACTAAACTTCATATAATGAAATTTGTCTTTAAATAGGAAAAGAAATAGCCTAAACTAATTAAGAAACTTGTAAAATTCATAAAAAAATTAAGAAAAATCATAAAAAACCCAAAAATCCACGTTAAACCACGTCCATGTTGTGTGGCAGCACGCAAGGGCCATGAAACCGCATGTTTAGAGGGCATTCTGATTCTGGCTGCACGCTATATGTCCATGCGGCCGCATGAGGTCGCATTCTTCTGGTAGCTTGTGTTCCAATGTGCATAACTTTTAATAGAAAACTCAGAATTAAAATTCGAAAGTTGCATTGGACTCCTAACTCGATAAACTTTCTGGTGACATATTTTACTCCCATGTATACCACATGTATCATAATCTTGTGGCCCAAAATTTCTTGAGTTACGCCGCTTCAGTCTTTCAAACATTTGTCTTAAACACTTTTTCACATAATTCAGGTATTGAACTTCCGATTTGATCCCACCTTTGTCACAGGCCTCCGTTGCCGTGATGTAATCCACGCATGAATTTGAATATTTGTTATCTTGGTCTCCGCATATCGATTCGCATCACCTTGGATCAATGATGGCTATAAATTATAAAACCTCCTTGCCAAAATTGGGGCCATAGAAATTCTTGAAAAGTCTCATTGATCAATCTCTAAATAGCATGGTATGATAACTTTATGGACCATACTACACTTAAATTAAAAAAAAAAAAAAAAGAAAAACGATACTTAACTTTTTACACAGCAACACTTGGCATGCAGAATTGAATAATGCTATTTATCTAGACTACAGACTGGTCTCCAGTGTAATTGTCATCTCCTTGTTGGCTATTGAATAAATAAAGATCTCCATGTATTTATGCATATTAACACATCATCCAATATAAGTGATGTCAACTAGACTACAGACCGATCTACATAATAATGTAGATAAATAATGTCACTCTGCAGAATTTAATTTCTCCACACATCACATTAATTAGATTCACGCCACTACTCACATATATTGATTGTGTAAAACTGAAAAGTTAATAAATGCTTTATGTAAACGTAGCATTTTCCTAACTATATGACAAAATGCGATAGCACAACCTTTGAACTACAATAGCACAACCTTTGCACGACCAACTTTGGCGTCGGTATAAATGTTATTATATACATACATACACGTATGTGGCTTTATATGTGCATCTCTCTCTCTCTCTCTCTCTATATATATATATATATATGAGGACTTAGTAGCCATCATACAAGGTCAAACTTGATAAAAGAAGTAATTTAAGTAGTTTCATGTTTATTATATTTATTTTGTATTCTTTCAAAGTAATTAATAAGATTTATCTCTTATCATGTCTTGTAACATGTTAGCTTGTTGTAGTAAGCCAATTTTAGAACCACGGTTTTGAAAACCGGACCAGATCAGGAAGTTCGACCGTAGAATGAAGGACCGGCTTGGAAATGGTCTGGTTCACCGAAAAAAAGGCCATTTAGGAACCAGGCAAGAAACCAGGAAAAAAAAGGTTGAACCGATTAAAAAATCAGGAAAATTGGAAAAGATAATTATTATTATTATTATTTTTTTTTTTCAAGGAAAACTGGGCAACTATCCTTGCTTGAAAATCTAAACATAGCATAGACTATTAATAATCAAAAATTAAAAAGCATACAATAACAAATATACATGTTATGCATGTATTCCGAGTTCTATTGCACCATTTGCGAGTTCTGTTTATTGCCATAAAAATTTATATTCTAACAATGTGCTGGATGAACAAAATTCTGGTACTTAGACATATGATACTCTATCTGATTAGACAAATTACAAACTGACACGTGGATACAAAAGCTCTAATTTATTGTCAATATTAGCCTTAAACTTGCAAGTGAGTTTTTGATTGTCGTGAATTACCCTATCTTAGGTACTCCCACTAGAATTTTTGGAGAGTATCCATATACATTGCATTCTAAAAATCCATCCCACAATACCCCTAAAATTTCTCTCTTTATCTTACCCACAAAAACTCAGAAAATGATGCAGTTTTTGTTGGAAAGCAGGACCAAGCATAGCCACCTTATGTTGTTCAAGTTTGACATATAATTTGCAGTGTCAACAAGAGCCATCGACATCGACCTGTTCCTTTCCCCTGTACTTATCATCCTGCCAACCGGTCAGGACAAATTTGATTCAGGGGGAAGGCAATTTTCTCTTCAGCTATCAGATTTTGGATCCTCCGATTGGCAACGATCATTTGTGTGTATGTAAATTGCATTACATATATTCTCAACTTCCACTGATAGCTGAAACATTTTCATTGAACTAGACAGGTTTTCAATGGTGTACACAATGAAAATTTTGTGTACATTTTTTCTTCTGGTGCCATTAATTTATGCTACCCCGCAAGTCCCTTGCTATTTCATATTTGGTGACTCTTTGTGGGACAGTGGGAACAATAATTTCCTCAACACCACTGCCAAAGCCAATTTTCCCCCCTATGGAGTTGATTACCCACATGGTGTTGCCACTGGAAGGTTCACCAATGGTCGAACCATAGCCGATATTATCACCGAGTTTCTTGGTTTTAGTGAACATGTACCGCCATTTGCAACTGCAAGAGGTGGTGGCATCCTCAGAGGCGTAAACTATGCGTCTGGAGGAGCCGGGATCCTCAAAGACACAGGGCGGCTACTCGGCGAAGTGATAAGCCTAGATCAGCAAATGACTAATCATCGAACGACTGTCAACAAGATCACGGGAGTGCTACGGAATAGGGCAATGAACTACTTGAACAAATGCATCTACACGGTCGGGCTGGGAAGCAATGATTACCTCAACAACTATTTTGCGAAAAATGCGTCTCAATCGAGCAAACTGTATACCCCGAATCGATTTGCTCAGCTTCTCATTAACCAGTACTCTAATCAGTTAAGAACTTTGTACAAACTTGGAGCAAGAAAAGTAGCCCTCTTCGGGCTTGGTCCTATTGGGTGCATTCCGGCCGAACTAAAGATAACTGGACATTCGACATCTTGTTGGACAGAAGCCACCACCATCTCCCAAGTCTTTAGCAAAAAGCTTAAGCCATTAGTTGATCAACTTAACAAGGACTTACCTGGTAGCAAAGTTCATATTTGTGGATCCCCTTGAAATTTCATTGACAGATCCTGCAAGTAATGGCTTTAAGTTTCCCCACACTCCATGCTGCAAGGCATCGACTAGCACAGGATTATGTCTCCCACATCAAGTACCGTGCGGTCATGAAACCGATTTCGCCTTTTTTGATGCGTTCCACCCGACGGAGTCTGCTAATATGATGATTGCTAGGCGAGCGTACAGAGCTCAGTTACCGCAGGATACATATCCAAATGACATTTCCCACCTTACTAAGGTCTAAACGTTCATCAATGGAGTTAAAAATAATTTGATCCATCGAGCTCATAGGTCTTCGATCTAGTGAATTGTTTTCACATGGCAGGACGTGAGTACAATATGTTCCAGATTTTGAAAAATGTACAACAGATAATGGATATGATTGAATTTAAGAACTTTCCATTTATATATTAAAAGTGCATCTGCTACAATTATTGTGGGTCGAGATTTTCATAGTAGAGATTTTAAGAGTAGAGCTTCTAACAGTGGAGTTTTCTAATAAGTATGTTAATGAATGGCTATGATGATTCTTTCGTAAAATTCAAAGAGATGTTAGTAGGATATATCTTGCAAGGATTTTTTTTCTGTATATAGTATGTTTCAACTTTTATTTTTTTTAATAATTTTTTTTCTTTTTTTTGGTAAAAGTGTTTTTCTGTAGTTGCTTGTCAAGCTGACTCACAAGCTAAAAATCTCGGCTCACCTACGCCTTGAGCTCTTTTTAGCCCGAGTCAGGATAGCCTGAGCGTTTACGTTTCTATTTCTTTTTTTTTTTTTTTTTTTATCTTTTTTAATTTTTCCCTCTTTTTGTTTGCAAAAGTTAAAAAATAATAATATACATGTTTACAGGTTGCAGCCCGCTTTACTATAGGCTGCTGCTGCATTTGGTAACGGGGCAATGATGGGCCCACTTTACTTACATCTTTAGCCCGTCATATGGTCAACCTTGTGTTGCCGCTGAGCCACATGGGGTAGCCCCGTTCGGGCCTTGCCCAAATTTTAGAGCTTGGCCTGAGCTAAGTTCGTGTTAAAATGGGTCTCAAGTCGAGTCGACTAGAGCTTTTTATCGATCGAGCCACAAGCCGCCCTAGCTAACCGGTTCATTATCCACTCTTAATTGCTTGCCACTTCGCTTTTAATTGTGAAAAAAAATACTCCTTCATCCTAAATATATAGTCTATTATTCCTTTTTGGAATGTCCAAATAATGTAATTTTCTTTCTTTTTGTAAGAAGTCTAATTTGTATTATTTTACCAATTTACTATTAATTAATATTTTCTTAAAATTATCAATTTTCAATTCTACTCATTAACTATATGTTTCCAATATAATTATTAATCTATACAAAAAATGAAAGTAGACTATATATTTTGGACAAAGCAGTGGCGGAGCTAAGGGGGGCCATGCCGGGCCCCGGTCCCCCCTAAATTGGAAACTTTTTTTTTTTTTTGAGTTTGTTTTAAAAAAAAATTATATATAAATGTAATTTAACCGCGCGTAATATACGACTCACTCTTCCGGCCCAACCCTGTAATAACTCCTAACTCAGCCATTGGGACAGAGTGAGTGCATATATAACACTAGAAAGCACAACTTTTTTATTTGATTCACTAATCATAAGTTATAATGGGGAAAATAATTGTGCCGAGATATTTCTCAAAAGAAAAATGTTCAAGAAATGTTTCTGTCAAACCGATGTAATTGTATTAATTATCAATATATTATTATAGGATTAATTTCACAAATGGTCATCAACCTTTACACTTTCTATCAGTTAGGTCTCTAACCTTTTTTTCAATGTCGTAAGTCTCCAATATTTCATAAATTCACTCATTATTGTGTTTGGCAACTGTCACAAATTATAATCGGGATTATAAGCTACCACATAGTATCATTTCATTGGTTTCACTTTTTTCAAAAAGTCAAAAAGTAAAAGTCAAGCCGCAATTGTTTATTTTTTACAAAAACAACCAATAAAGTGATGACACGTTGCAGATTATAATTCAGATTATAATCTCATGCATTTGCCAAACACTTTGCTCATATCATCTTTTATAATATTTTTGCCCCTTACTTTTTAAATAAAAACAAAAGAAAAATACTAAAAAATAGTTAAAATAATAAAAATAAAAAGTAAACCTAACTAGCTACTTGTTCTACCTTTATCCTCTACATGACCTAAAATGACAAATACATGTACTATTTTTCATTTTTGAGAAGACCCATATATTTTTTCCTATCATTTATTTATTTATTTATTTATGGAGATGCACATTGAGGGTTTTTTTGTTGGGGGTGGGGGGGGCAGGGGGGCTACTCATGTTATTAAAGTTCCAAAAAATCAACACATTAGAAAAATGAAATAAGTATAATATTTAGATTGAAATTAATGTTTAGGACCAAACTAAATTCAATTGACAAATGATAAATATCATTTTAGGAGTTAAATGAAACAATTTAAAAATAGTGGGAAATTGTGGAAAAACAAAAAGTATATATAAATTAAAACTTTTACCATTTGTTTTTAGGCGATTTTACAATGATATATTTACAGTTTACTACATGTTAGATCATAGTATTAAAAATCTCTTTGAGATCTTCAATTAGATACAAAATAAATGACGCATATGTAAAGTTCTCGTCATAAATGTTTTGTTCTTTTTTGTTTCTCCAATTCTAATTCTAATTAACCCTTTACCATTACCATTTAGGCATAAATAAAAAATTATTGACTCCCAGGTAACTTTTTATCTATTTACTATATACAATAAAAAATAAACTATTTGCCTTAATTGGCTTTAACTGATCATCATTTATTGGTCAATCTGACCCACCAATAGTATTGACAAAAACGCGTGCGACGTGCAACCAATGTAGCGAACTGGAAATTTTTAGAAAAATTAATTTTATTAGACAATTTCGCGTCGCTATAATTTCACCAAATTTTAAAGTTGCTTAAGTTCGCGCTCGTCTAGTCATGCATATATAAGAACTTAATAAAACTATAATACAATTATAGTTTTCTAAGAAAGTCCAATTCCTATTATAATCTCGGCATAAAACGTCCTCTTCAATTTCAATTTAAACAAATATTCGACTCCTCACATATACACAATTCCAATTCCTATCCAACATCCAATTGAATTAAAACACTAACTCAAAACCTATAAACTCCCATCTATAACACACACAATTTTCAGCAAAATTCACATATCAAGGTTGGTGTGATTTATTTCTCTCCCACGTCTAATGGGTATCCCTTACCAATAGATAGATATACATTCAATACACAAAAACACACATGGATACACAACCACCGGCCCTCATCCACGGCAGCATTCCGGCCGTCTCCGGCCAACACACCCGACACCACCACCATGTCCCTCACACGGCCAACACCATTACCCCCACTGCACCGCCACCGCGATGCCACTGTCGCTTTATCCACAACCACCGCGACCCCTCCGCTCTGTCCCCTAAGTCGTAGCCAAGAATTTCGTAGCCGAAAAGGGTCGCAAAGCCACCTACTCTGCCAGCCCGAGCCCTCAACCGAACCATCCCAGCCACCTGCCTGGAAACCCCCTATCGCCGGCGCCAATCGCGCCAAGAAGCAGCCTCACGCCTTGACTATCGGCCAAGACCCCACGCCCAAATCCCGAGTTCAAGCCGTCGGCTAGTCGCAAAACCCGACCGAATCCAGCCATCACTACTCCCTCTCGTCCCCTGAACCATAACCTCCTACGCCGGTGAGCCACACACCCGCGGCTCCCATCACACACACACACCCACGAATAATCGCGAGCCACAACTCCTTGACCAACACAAACCCCAACCACGTCCCTCACCCGCTCACTGGAGTTCCACCGCCGGCACAATAGCACACACACACGCCGGCCCAACCTCCGTTCTTGATTTCAAAACACGGCTTCGGCCGATTTTGGTTTAGATTTGGGATTTTTATAAAAAAATATTTATCACCCGGGTCCCCAACGTCTGATTATGTTAAAACCAGTCCCCAAAGTTTTGGATTAGTACGTTTCGGTCCCGTGGTTTCCAATTTAGCCAAATAGGTTTCCAAACTTTCAGATTTATTTATTTCAGTCCCAACACTTTCAGTTTAGCTAAATAGGGACTCTAACTTTCAGTTTCGTGAGTTCAGCCCTTAAGTTTATTATCTACCTTTTCAGTCCCAATCCTAAACTATTTAAAAGTTCCAATTTAGTTCCTAAAGTTTATTTCCTTTTTATAAAGTATTATTTCCTTCATACTAAAATAGTTTATTTTATTTTCACTAGACGAGGCGCGAAGAGCAATAGAAGAGTAGATTTCTCTCAAAGTAGCTCAACTCACAAGTTTAAGGTAGACTCTAAATTTATAAAATGTTTTCTTAAAGTGTTGCGCATTATTAATTGATTTATGTGATAAATGTTATGTGAAAATATGTGATTACAAGAAAGTTTGCATATTATTA
>CAVNYN010248268.1:0-11305 GCA_963692815.1 Nyctanthes arbor-tristis
ATCTACAACGTAAATCTCAAATATGAGAAAAACAAAGTAACCCGTTAAAATCCAATTCGACCCAATGCAAAATCCAAATCCTTTGAAGATGCTCAAAAATTGTTGAACGATAATTTTCATAAATTTATTAATTTATTATATAGTATTATTACAATGAAAAAAAGATCACAAATAGGAATCCCCAATCGAGCAAAGATGAAAACTAGAAGGGGAAACTTTGAGTGCATCGTATCACAGATTCCACACCAATCAAAGTCTATAAATTAACCAATAGTTTTCTCAGCCAGAGGGTACTTATCTAACTGCAACAGTCATCAAGAATTATGGGCATTTTGCCATAATTTTTTCGTTTTCCTTTTATTTTATTTTATTTAGCTTTTTAGAAAAATTTTAAAAAACAATTATGTCTATGTTAGAGGGTTTTTCTTTATGACTTGTCACAAACTCAGACGTGTCAAATATATCTCCTTATTTAAAAAAAATATATATATATCTTCGATATGTGTGGTGTAGATATACGCTAAAAAAAGTGAATATTACTTGTAAATCTTAAAAATACGATATGTTGAAAACTAAAGGTGATAGCTCAATCGATAAAAAGCACCTCTTATATAGTCTATGTTCATCTCTAGAGCTCCCCCAATTGTATTGAAAAAGAAAATTAAAAAATATAAGATATGCCTATAAACTTTTACGTGTAATTCAAGAAAATAAAATAAAAATGTAATGGGAAAACAAAAGCAAAAGCAACTCACGATAAATGTTAATTGTATACACTTTAGGTACAAAATTTGTACATGTTCCTCTGGTATTTACATAAATGTCTCTAGCCCGATTTTTCTTGAAAACACAACTTTTGCAGGTGTGTGTAAATTCATGTGTGTATACAAATTTTGTACATTTTGTATGTACAAATGACACTTCTCGCAGCTCATATCTAACTCTCGACTTCTAGTTCCGTGGGTCACACAACTCCAAGTGGGATTTTGGCACAACGTTAATTCTCTGATTAATTTCTTTCACTTTGCTCTTTGCTTTTCATCTATTTTTCACATGATGTCATATTGTCATGTTTGCTTCATTCATGTTGTTGCATTATTATTAGAGCTATATGCAATAAAGTCAAATAAGCAAAGTGGCAAATAATATTTGTAATTAAAAATAAAAAGTATAAAGGGGGGGGGTGGGAATTTCTGCCGACAAGTGATGTGAACCGGTTAAGATTCATATCTTACCTAAGACAAAGAAAGAGACACAACTTAATTTATACATCAATATGATTCATGACAACACAAAACTTTAATTTTGATTAAGTTATCGCCAACTCAAAGTTTTCAAAAAAAAAAAAAATGCAAATCTAAAACTAAAATAATGCACCTTTCACATTGCTTCAAAAAGTCATTTCTGACTGTTTGCGGAAAATAAAAAGGGTCATTACATCATTCCAAATGGCCTCTTGGTTTAAAGATGGGTTGGAGAGGTTTTAAAACCCTATAATTTGCGGTCCGAATGGAGACTCAGATGGCCTTGACAATTATTTGATTTATTTACTTTATGTTAGAGATCGGAAGAGCGTCGTGTTAATGACTTTTCAAAGTATTGAATAATTAGGAGATGAATATTTTTCTTCATTTTTTTTTTGTTGGGCACCAGGTATCCCAACTTGCGCAAGACTAATCTTGAGCATCCAGGACCCTCGCCCCTAGAATCCTGGAGGAGGTAAATTGCCGGATCTGCCTCAACTAGCTCCGCAAGTTCCCTTTGCCCCGTCTGTATACTTCTGTGCACAAGAGGCCCTTCTCCAAACCGATGGAAATATTATGAATTTGCGCCCGGTAGAAGTCGAACCCCCACCCTGCCGCTGGAAGCAAGACTTGCGCAGATCGCTCGAGCCAGTGAGCTGTGCCCTGAGGGCCAGGAGATGAATATTTTAATAGCAAAAAAAAAAAAAAAAAAGTGGAGATGAGCATAAGAGAAAGAAAACTAATTTTACTGCAGGTTGACATTAAGACATAGATTAAAACTTTTAAATTGTCATTTTGCTCTTTATCAAGTACATTATTATTTTATTACAAAGAGTAAAAGTTTAGACTTATAATTTATTATTTTTCTTTTTGACACACTGTCTGCCAGTTAGTGAAATAGAAATTCATGGACTTTAAGAACAAAAAATAAATAAATAACAAGTAATGACAGGTGTGTTATCCAGTAAATCAATTAGCGCATCATTTTGCAGCTAATTGACTGGATTTCTAGAATTATTATTATTATTATAATTATTATAATAATAATAATAATAATAATAATAATAATAATAATAATAATAATAATAATAATAATAATAATAATAATAATAATAATAATAAACTGATAGTAACTAAACCAAAAAAGTCTAAAGTTGAGTTAGCCCCACTAGCCCACTACACTAACATAGTGCCATATTTGCTTTATAGTACAAACCAAGTACAGCCGATGGATAATAGAAGGAAATATTAAATTTTCACCTTTTTCTTGGAACAAAAGTTATGCAATTTGAACACTTATGCAATTTGAACATTCATTGTGTAATAATTATTGTAATATAATTTATTTGATACATATTCAAATGTTTGCAGATGTTACAGAAAATATATCATCTTGAAATGCAATCACCAATCAAAACAGCAACAGAGGAAATAAAAACTGGTTTGTACAAGAAAAATTGGGACTCACTTTGCCATCAATTTTCAAAATTGTAATGCCTGGGATACGGTAATACCCGTCTGAGAACCTAGTGCAGCCTCCTCCAGTTCCTGCTTTGTTAGCAACCTACTGGAAGGTTTGAATTTTGTACCTGAGGGATGTTTCATGGCCTCTGGCTCCATTGATGTCACTTGAAAATGGTTGCTAACAGCATCAATCGTCCTATCAATGAAATTTACTCTTGGTATATAATCCTTCATGCGGCATATGAATTCCAAATGGCCTCTCGCCTAGACGGAAGGGACATGGCAAGGTCAGAATTCAGAAAATTGCAAAGAACAGCTTACATTGATGAACTTATTTTAGAAGCAGGACATGATGGTGTACACCCAAGTCTATTATTATGTTTAGTTATCACTTATCTGCAATCCTCCATTCATCAAGAAATACAGAATAATATTTCATCATAAAATGTGACCCAATATCACAAAACATTTTACTTGATTGAACATGCCGTATGAAACAAGAATTAATGAGCAGCCATCACTCTTCATACACGTAAGTCCTAAAATCTGATGTGACCAAGTATATGGATTTCACTTGGAAGCTAATTTTCGAACCCCACATAACACTCATCCTTAGCACATGCAGAATGCAAATGATGAACTTAAGAAATTAATCAGCCTCTGAGAGACTCTATGTGATGAATTATGGCAGATCTAAGCAACTCTTATTAGGTTAAGTCTAAGAGATCGGCAGCACATGTGTACCTAGTATAATATTCAAGTTTAACTGGGGTTCAATGAAAATACAACAAGCAGTTCTCCTGACTATACAAATTCTCATTCCCTGGCTTTTGCAGCAAGATCCTAATCGTTTCCCCATTACAGAACTCCATGGCAAATTTATTCACTTTTACCCCCTTTTTTTCTGGGGGATTGGGGGTTCAGAAAGTACAGCACATAAATTTGGCTACTCTTAATAGATTTTCCTGTCCGCAAATAAGTGCAAGTAATTCTTTTATATCTTGCGTTTATATCCTCTGTCAAGACTCCAGAATCATGTTCCCCCGAAGTCTGGAAATCCTATTTTCCTCTTAGTATGGGTGTTGCTTGCCGATGAACATAGTGTATCTCTAATATCATCACCCCGACGGACCCCGACTAACATTTAAAGAATATTACGAGTTTCAGGAAACATAATCTCAAAACACTGTGTGCCAATTTTGGGATAATTTAGAAACAATGTTATGGACAATGTATAAGGAAATGTAGAAATATCAAGGAGGTTCTTTGTGAGTTTTAATTAAAGAACTGAAAGTTCATGCTTATAAATATTATATTAAAATTACAGCAGAAAATGTATAAAAAAATTACAGCAGAAAAGAAGTTAAAAGACATATTAAAAAAAGCAAAGGAAATTATATGCAAACCTGCCGATATTCAGGAGCACGTTTTGGAAGCTTGAGATAAGCCATGTTAACAATCTTGTAATCCCATAAAAAAGATGAACGGTGGACCCACCTATTTTTGATAATGGATTGAGCATTCCCACCACACTTGTAACGGCCAAGCACGTAATCTGAAAAGGATTGGAGGAAATAATCTAAGCGCAAAAGGCTATAAAACAGTTGTTGCAGACATAAAAACGATATAGGACCATAATGAAGCATGTAAAAACAACCATGGCTAATAGCTGCTTAAACGTAAAAATAAAATAAAGAGAAGAATCTTGGTAAATAATATAAATCAGTAGATATGTCCTTCAGCGACCCAAAAATCAATCACCACCGCAGAGAAACAGTCAAGAAATGTAGTTATAAGACGAAGGAAAAACTTAAGAAGTTTCCATTTCAAACATGTCTTCTTTTATTCTTGAGCAAAATGCATAATTTAATGCCCTTCCCCTTTAAAACACCACTTAAAACTACGCTCTTCCGATCTGGGGGGGCTTGAAAAGGTTATGGGTTGCTATACACACCATTCTCACGAAGGCTAAAATTCCCAATTCCATGAAAAACCTTTTCATACACAAGGCTGCTCCATGACATGATGGGCCGAGGATATGATTGTAAACCTGGAATTGCATCCTTATTGCATATAAATGTGACGAATATTGTCCCCCGATCAACAATAACTGTACCTCCTCCCGTAAACCTTCGGATAACTGGAATTTCATCTCGGATAACAGAGTCAATTTCAAGAAGTTCCACAGGTTTCCTATTCAAAAGAACATGAAACAGACATCCATTTCTTCTGGTTAGTGACATTGAAGGATCCATAGCTTGAGAAAGAGCAATGCCATAATGACATAATCACATAAAATTTACCAAAATCAGATGTCCTGGCTCCAGAAAGTCAGGAAAAGGTCGATTAGATTACCTTAGAGCCAAGAGAATTAAGTAAACAATTAAAGTTATAATGCTTCAAAGATAAACTATAAAGACCAAGTCATAAAGGTATGTGAAAGACTAAAACTCTTAGTCCTTGTTAGTACCAATAACAGCTCAAACAATATCATACTGATATGATGCATGAAGAGATACTGACAACAGACAGCATGGAACTGATATAATGTACAACTCCATATTTAGCAGACCATATCTCGGCCACTGAGGCTGAGCTTGTTAAGTAAGAAAGGGTCATAAAGAAGCACACTAAATCCAACTCTAGAACTCGGAACATGATTTACATAGCCATAACTTGAATATGATGCCTTTGAAACACTATTAACAAAATATTTACAGCAGTGTCTTTTTCACCTTCCAAATATTTACTCCCATTCATAGGATGAAACTCTTAGAAACATCTTCATAAAATAAGGGACCTTGAAGTAAAAAAAAAGAAAAAAAATCTTTGTATTAGACACAAGCTAAGTATAATTTTTTATCTGAATTCTGCAAATCAAGCAGCATAGCATCAACAAGGAATTTCATGTCAAATATATACACACCCTGAGATACCCATCACAATAGTTGGGTCTTCTGTTCCATCGTTAATGATGCACCAATTATCCAATGAGGTACGAAGTAGTCTCTCCTCTAGATGTAGTTGCTGCAGAATGGGTACTCCTTTCAGTTTAACAAGATTTATCAGCGGTAGACCTATGTTTCTTGCTCCAGGTACAGTCATTATTAGAAACTGTGAGGATCCCTCTACATTCGTTGACCTATACGCATGAAAAATGCATGGAACTATCATCGTTTTCAAAAGACAATAGTTTTTCATTATCAGGCAGATACAACACAGTTGATAAATGCCACTTCCACAAATGATTTTTCATAATCCGATGATCATAAAAGCCAGTGACAAGATAGAACAAGTGATTACATGCGGCTGCCATCTTCTAGTTTGCAAATTTACTGTTTCAGCAGTTTCTTTTTTTCCTTTTTAGTTTAGTGAAAATACC
The DNA here is from genome assembly GCA_963692815.1 of Nyctanthes arbor-tristis. NCBI lineage: Eukaryota > Viridiplantae > Streptophyta > Magnoliopsida > Lamiales > Oleaceae > Nyctanthes > Nyctanthes arbor-tristis. The sequence continues at coordinate 6,091 of CAVNYN010248268.1, forward strand.
AAAGTAAATGTCTGTATGCTGCAGCAGGTAAGAACAAAGCTCAGCCTCAAATTCACAAATTATTCTTCTACGCTTCTGCAATTTTATTTTTTTAATTTTTATTTTTGGGAAACTTTAACAGGCCAGTAACACCTAGAGTATAAGTAAATATAGAGAAATTGAAATTCGTATACCTGAAAAGCAGAATTCAGAGAGGCAGAGCCCCGCGAAGGTGAAATTATCAGTTGAAAAATCAAAGCTTTCCGTGGTTTATACAGGTTGGAAGATGTAGAGACTAATTCCCACTTGAAGTTTAAAAAGCCTGATTGAACAGCGAAATGGCTGCACCAAAAGAGGAACGGCAAAATCAATAGAGACTAGAATCGGTGGTGTGAAAGGCGATTGGAAGCTTGATTTACGGACAGCGAGGAGTCGGGCAGTTTTCAACGGTGGTGGTACAGTGGTTGCCGATCGTAGGCTTCAGCTTGGGGGACTAATCGGGTGAAAATGGCGGCTTAATCGGGTTACTTTCAGGTTGGGCCGGGTTTGGTGTTGTTTAGACAAATGGACTTACATGCTGGGTTGGATTCTGTTCACATTAATTGGGCTGAGAAACCTAGTGCATTGTTGGTCTGAAACTGGGCCATTAGCATTAATGAGAAGGGAAAATAGCAAAAAGAAGGGAAAATCAGGCTGATTACTTCAAATTATTTTTACTATTGAAAAAAAAAAAAAAGAACAGACACTATGTCATTTTGAGACGTGGACTAACAAAAAATAACCACTTGTCTCTTGTATATTATCATCATATATATGTAAACATCGTATTAGACTGATGGTAGAAAAGCAGAACAAAGAGAATAGGCAGGCATTGACAAGAAAATTGGATGGGGTGCGACGAGGGTAATGAAAGCGGGAAGAGGACTTGACTTGAAGGGAATGATAAACTCAAGCTTTAGATGGAATAGGAATCAAAAAAATATTTCTTGTCAACAATTTTATATGTAGTTCTAGCATTGCCTACACTCTTTCCCTCACGACGCTCTTCCGATCTATTGCATTTGCATCTCTCTATCTTCACATATTCCTTTTTTTTTTCTCGTCACATATTCTTTGTGAAATGATAAAGTCAGAGTCTGGAGCTATTATAGCGTCTGATGCTAACGCTAAAACAAGACTTCATATTCTCCTCCTATATATCTTTGGGTTGGGACAGATAAATTATTCTCATTTTCTGAAAAAGGGTAAAAAATAAAAAGAAGAAAAGAATGCCAAATTCGTCACTGATATCATGATTAACAAATAATTTGGATATCACCAAACGGTCCCCTTCATGAGAATCAACAGCCAATCATAGACAAACACGTAGCCCTCCAGCATACACGTGGTCTTGTCTTAGTTCAGAAGGCATTTACTACGTCACGTGGCCGTGTACTCTATCCCGTCAGGTATCAAGACACAATCCCAGCCGTCGATCTAAATCAAAAGATTGGAAATTGACCAATCAGAAACGAGTATCCTTAATAAAGCATCTGTGGTTTGACTTGGGTGCAGTGGAAAAGGGCTGTCACTTTAAAAATGAGGAATTGTCCACGTCACCCGATTTTCCTTTTCCTTTTCTTCTCCTCGTTAATCGGGCTCCCCCTCCCCTCCGCTTCCGCTGACACCGACAATTCTCTGCCGTTCATTCTTTCCCGATCAACGACCCCGATCTCGCCTTCCCTATTCGCCGTCTTTTTGCATTTACGTGTTCCGCGGAACAAACTGTTCTCCTCACTTCTTCCCTAAAATAACCACCTAGTATGTCAAGAAATTGTTTGAATTTTTGAAAAAACTGAAACATTTTCAACAATTTTCACTCCAAAATCTTATTGGGTCCACTCAGAACATTTTCCGGGGTTAAGGAAAAATGCAAGGGAAAAAGGTAAAGAGAGAAATGAGAGATTATTTGGCGTCTCATTTTGATTTTTTCACCTCAAAAAATAGGTTTTTGGAACAAACACTATTTGCCTCTATGGAGAAAATCCCAAATATGGTTGTTTTCCCCTTCATTGATTGGAAATGCTCTCAATAACAATGATGTGAAATAATGGCCTCTAGATGAGTATAAGGACCATAGTATGGTATATCTGCTATTTATTGGTGCACATTCACATTAGCGATTAGTATTTTATGACCCCAACGATTGCCACTAGATTAAAAACTTTACCGTTATTATAACAAAAATAGTAAATATATAAGGGGGGGGGGGGAATGTACACAATTCCATCAGCTAGCCTTGCCCTCCCCCACCTTAATCACAAATAAGCATAAGACAAGCAGGAGAAATTTACAATAGGGAGAAACAAGTTTTTTCATATATGTTGTCAAAAGTATATAGATGTACCTGAAGTAGATATTACACTATTTGATACTACCTCCGCCCACAAAAGATAGTCAAATTACAATTACACAAATGTTAAAAAAATGCAATTAATAGTTTTGAAAAAGTAAAATTTAATATCATCATTTCTCTAATATATCAATATTATTGTCAAGATGATGGGCAAAATTGAAAATGATATAATACTACCAACAAATTGGTAGGTTATTATACTAACTGACTGATGTGGACCAATGAAAGATAATCATATCTATCCCCTTATTGCCACATGTCTCTCCATTTTAGGTCCGTGTTACTCGATTGGCATAATAACCTACCAAGTTATTAGTAGAGAATTAAACAGCTGGGACAATGAGAATGATGGAAACGGATGTCTTGGTGGGAGTAAGCTGAAATGTATTATATGAAAATGGAAAAAACAGTGGAGCATATGCATTGAAATGTTGAATGGGGTGGGTGGGCATTTGACAGTGCAGTGAAGAGGGAAAGTTGATGTAGAGAGGAAGCTAAAAATAATAAGGTAATGATGGAAAAAAACTGTGAAAGAATCCACATTTATGAGATTGGGGGGTTCACTTCTTTTTTCACTTCTGATGAGTGAGCCAGCCTTTTGTTTCTCGTGTAAAGAGCATTGATGTGTCACTGTGTGTGGTGTGTGTGTAATAAATTTGAATGAACTTGGAAAGATAAGCAGAGATAATTGGAGGGGAAGGGCCCAACCTTTGGGATTTTGTATGAATCAATCATCAATTTTTGATTATATATGTTGTGATTCACATACTTTTCTAGCATAATTAGACGTCCTTACGAATTGTCATGTAAAAGATTCTCTGATAACAAAATACGCAAATGCGCATATAAACAAATAAATACTAGGGAATATATATGAAAGAAAAAATAACCAACATCATGTCCTCCCCACAGTCTAAGTACATCTGACCATATGCTTCCATTCACCAGAAAGTTTGGGTAATTATGACCTCATGGAGTCCTCAATAATTACTTGATCAAAATTAATCAAGGGAAGATCACAAAGGAAGAATTGTTGAGGAGTTCTAATGACACTATAACAACACTCTGAAGAAATTCAAAATTCGAATAATCATATAAAAAATTCATCACAAGTTTAGATGTATGATACTAGTACCGATTTGCAAAAACTTGTTATAGGAGCTATTAATTACCACAAAACTAGCACGAATAAAAGCAAGAGCTTGGAAATTAAAATCCAGATCAGTGGAAGAGGCTAATAGGCCATTTTAGCGTATGATTGTGCAACTATGCCATATATACTGTCAATGCATGCTAGAGATCGGTAAATTTGATTTTAGTATCAGAGCATTGAAAGTGGCAGGGATAACTAATCGCGACGACTAGCAAGTTCTGAATTTTTGAATTCATGAAGTCAGGCGTCGATCAAGATTAGAATCCGTGTTTTTCTCTACACGACGCTCTTCCGATCTCATTGAAAACAAAAGCTATTGAGGACCCATTGAAAACAAAATGCATGGATTGGAGACCCCAACCAAAATTTCTCCATAGGAAAACTACAAGCAGTAGGTAGTAAATGTTAAATAACATATTGTCCAGTTGACCGGCAACAAATATGTGCAATGTGAATGACTCCGTAAGTCATTGGCCTAGGAAATGAAAGCACATAAAGAAAAATTTGGCATAACTTTCAGGCTGTGAATCTGTGACTTATCCATGTACTCATTTAAGGGTTTGTCAAAGGGTAGGAGAAGAATCCCATTCACATTTACTTTGCCTACTTTAATGATACAATTTGGGGGTTTTCAGAATGTAATTTAGGATCAACATGTGAATCATAAGCACATTAGATTAGATTCAGTCTGTCCTGTTGTTATTTATGTCCATCCCACCCCTACCCCCCAACATTTTCTCCCTCTATAAAAGCTATAACCAGTAGGGTTTTGGACACAGAAAAACATTGGGGTGGTGGCATTGAGGGGAATGTCGGCTGGCTCGAGGCTGCTTCAGAGCGGTGAGGTTTTGTTTAGAACAAAGCCTCTGTATAATGCTTCGGACCAGGTTTCATTCCTCTCAAAACATCACTTTTGTACATGGGATTAGTGATTTTTCGTTGCAAGTTTTCTCTTCTTGTGAGTTTTGTGTTGAGAGGAATGTTGTCTGGCTCGAGATCATCGAGTGTCATTGCAAACATATCTCATATGTTTGTAGAAACCCTATATGATTCTCGGACCAGGCTTCATCCCCCCCAACCATCCTTCGCTAATCGCTCGTCTGCTCGACAGCCACCGCTGCGGCACCACTCGGTAAGATTAAGAACCCTACTCTGCTTTTAAGGATTCTTTTCTTTTTTTTTTTTTAAATTCAATCTGTTATAAGTTTTTCTTGTGGTTCTTGTATCATCGGTTAATGTAAGATCTGCATTATCATCCTCAGCATTCATACGGTTTCATGCAAACGTAAACGCATGTCCAAACCAGAGTCCTTTTCATTACTAAATTAGTGTAAGAAGATGGAGTTGCTTGAGGGTTGAGAGCACTAATCCCATGGAAGATTGAAGTAAGATTTGCTTTCTCTACAGAAAGGGATTCAATCAAGATTCTTCACTACTATCATCTTGTTTCTATTTATCTGCATGTTAGGACAGTGTTTAATGAAAGACAAAAATCAAGAACAGAAAACCCAACACTCTTCTTTTTCAAATGTTGGGTTTGGTGCAAGAAAACAGTAGAAATCTTCGGAACTCACGTTGTAAAGAGAGTGCACAGAAAAGGAATTGACATTTTTAAATTTCTTGGAATGTGCACTGCACTTGGAAGTATATGGTGTCAAACTTGATGGCCCTCAAAAGGTGAACCAGCT
>CAVNYN010248297.1:0-10589 GCA_963692815.1 Nyctanthes arbor-tristis
AAAAAAAGGGTGAGCATGTGTGTTTATTGGAATATAAGAGTCTACTTCTATTAATGAGGCCTTAATCCATTTTGTTAGGGGGTTAAGGTTGAGACTCTGAGACGTAGAGGTCTTAAGTTTGATTTCCCCCATGTGGAACTTTGTCTATATTTTATATGTAGTTTGTAGTCTCCTGTATAGGAGTTTGATTTCTTATAGTTCTCTGTATATATGTTTGTATTATTGATTTCTATGTGCTGTGTTTCAGAAAAGATCGGAAGAGCACTTATACTGCTATAATAAGGATTATAATTATACTTTAAAAAAACAGAGTCTACTTCTATAATGATTTCCATGTGTATAAGAATACCTTCAATGGAATGTTTTTCGGAGTAGAATCTTCTCCACATAAACCTAAAATATTTATGAACGTCTAGCACACAGTCTACATCTCGACTTTGTGCTAGACATTGTCCATTTAATATTTTAGTTTTACATTCTCTTCTTTTTATTTCTTTCGTCTCAATTATATAGTTCATATTGCCTTTTTAAAGTATCCCAATTAGATAGACCTCTTTCTTTAAGAAGTTTAGAATTGTATTATTTTACTAATTTACACTTATTTAATACTTAGTTAAAATATTAATTTTAAATTCTACTCGTTAAATAAAGATAAATTAAAAACACAGATTGTAAAATATATATTTTTAATACAATTCTTAATACACGTGTAATAATAAAGTGGACTATATAATTGAGACGGAGAAAGAATTTGTTTTTCTATTTCTTTTTAAGCCAATTACTATAAATGAACACGAATCCGACTATCCCCGCACTTCACAATGATGACCCTTGGACAATCTATTTTATCCATCGCATCAACTACAATTCCCGTCCTTCCACTGGAGATATATCTAATAATAAATAGAGGTTTATGATGGAGTCTGAAGGATATCCAATTTAAGCCAATACGTGATGTGAATGGAAACAGCAGAGAACATACAATGAAAGAGGCAACATAAACAGAGAAATTCCGAATGGAAGATATTGTTTAAATCGAATTACATTCACCGCATCTACAGCTACAATTTGGCATTCAAAGATTTTTAAGTACATAAAATTACTCAAAATTTATCCCCAAATTCCATTCAATTGGATAATTAATTAATTCAAACAGCTAAACAATGGATACTTTAGCACCTGCCTCTTCCAGCTGCTTCTTGGCTTCCTCAGCCTCATCTTTCGAGACTCCCTCCTTGAATTTTTTCGGCAAACCCTCGATCAATTCCTTTGCTTCCTTCAGTGCCAAATTCGTCAAAGCCCTAACTGCTTTAATTGTATTAATTCTAGCATTGCTCGGCACGTCCTCAATAACCACGTCGAATTCCGTCTTCTCCTCCACCGCGGCGGGAGCTTCCGCCACTCCGGCACCAGCGGGAGCGGCGACGGCGGCCACCGGAGCAAACGAGGCGGCGGAGACACCGAGCTTGTCCTGGAGATACTCGACGAGTTTCTGAGCGTCAGCAAGGGTTAGATTGGAGATCTGGTCTCCGAGCTCGACAACCTTCTCGGGCGCGTCGACGGCGGCCAGGCGGCGGACGAAGGTGGAGCGGTGACGGCGGCTGAGTTTGATGTTCGTTTTCGCGGGGAATTCAAGGGATTGTTTAAGGAAGGTGACGGGAGGATGCACGGCTGAGGGTGTGTGATAAGAGGAGGGACGGAGGTTGATTGAGGATAATGTGGTGGAAGCCATTGGAGTTAGTGTGCGAGTAGAAGAAGATAGGATAAGGAAATGAAGTTTGGTTGAAGGGAGGCGAATTATGAAATGCCAAAGGCCATCTTATCTTGTGTAAATTGAAAAATTAGCCCCAGATTTATCGTATCAAGTGCAAGTTAGGGTTCCCCACCTTTTAAACTTATCACTCCTAAGCTATATATATATATATATATATATACACACACACACCCTCTTAAAAGGAAGGTAATTTCCGAAACACCTTTTCCTGTCTAAAGCACTTGCTAAATCAGAAGACTCATATTAGCCTTTGATTTCATCCAATAATGCTGGCCGTTAATTTAATTTTTTTTCTATATTTTGTTTTATTTGTTTTTTATTAATTAATATATGCATTATTGCATATATTTACACGTTACCTTTTTTCCCCCTAAATTTTATACAATTTACAGATAAGATTCCCTTTTTACAGTTTCGCTCACTCAACATTTTCTACGTGTTTCACTGTTCTTCTTTCTCTCTCTAATATCAATACAAAGCTCTTTTCCGCAACTTCGCTTTAGTTTACAGAGTTTACTTTTGATCGGGTAGGATTTTGTTTTACACCATATTGTTTCCAGATGTGACAAACATCGTTCTAGAAGATACTCATCTCTCTATGATGAGAAAGATTGATCTAAATCCTATATTTTCAAGCCTGCGCCTTTTAGATAATCGTCAGTGAGAAGAGTCCTAATCCTACTTAATTTCAAAGCCCAATTCTACAGGTTCTTTTGCGATCAATTATACCTAATTTGGATATATGATTATTACTGGAAATATTATCTGTTAGTTTAGAAATTGGACGAATTTATTCATTTCAAATTGCATACTTTGGATAATTGTCTTCACTAGCTCTATTTCAGGTAAATTCTTTTATTTCTGTTAAATCCCCAACCCTAATTATATTCTATTCATTTTCGCAGAACTATTTATTCGACGCGTCTCATGTTACCTAATTCATCTCAAATTTCTTGATCTAGAGAATTGTCATCGACATTTCTAATTATGCTAAATTTCTTTTTAATTTTGTTAACCCCCAACCCCAATTATATTCTACCTTATATTTATTATTTGAAAATTTTCTCCATGATTTTAGGTGTAATTAGCAACTATGATTTTCTCCATGATTTTCTCCATGATTTTTTGAAAATTTTCTCCATGATTTTTCGAAATTACTCATTTCAAAATTTGAGCTCTAGATAATTGTTCTCGACATCTCTAATTAAGGTTAATGTATTTTATTTTTGTTAATCCCCAACCCGAATTATATTCGACCCTATCTTTAATTTTCCAAAATTTTTCTCCATGATTTTAGATTCATTAGCAACCCTAATTGATTTAAATTAATTTTCCAGAGCCCAAGTTTTTAAGAGGCATCGTATTTCACATTATTTAAGGCTTTCTAACAAATCTCTATGTATACTTAAAAGGAAGATAATTTCCTAAACACTTTTTCCGACCTAAAGCACTTGCTAAATTGGAAGACTCATCTTAGCCTTTGGTTTCATCCAATAATCTTGACCACTAATTTCATTTTTTTCTATATTTTATTGTATTTGTTTTTATTAATTAATATATGCATTATACATTTACACGTTTCCTTTTTTATTTTGTAAATTTTATATAGTTTACGGATATGATTCATTTTTTACAGTTTCGTCCACTCAACCTTTTCTACACGTTTCACTATTCTTCTTTCTCTCTCTTATATCAATACAAAGCTCTTTTCTGCAACTTTGCTTTAGTTTACAGAATTTTCCCTTGATCGTGTAGGATTTTGCTTTACACACTATTGTTTCTAGATTTGGCGAACATTGTTCTAGAAGGTACTTATCTCTTTGTGATGAGATAGACCGATCCAAATCCTATATTTTCAAGCCTGTGCCTTTTGGATAATCGTCAATGAGAAGAGTCGTAATCCTATTTAATTTCGAAGCCCAATTCTATAGATTCTTTCACGATCAATTATACCTAATTTCAATATATGATTATTATTGGAAATATTATCTGTTAGTTTAGAAATTGGGCGAGTTTAATCATTTCAAATCGCATAATTTGGATAATTGTCTTCAACAGCTCTATTTCAAGTAAATTCTTTTATTTTTGTTAAATCCCCAACCATAATTATATTCTCTTTATTTACACAGATCTATTTATTTGACGAGCCTCGTGTTACCTAATTCATTTCAAATTTCTTGATCTGGATAATTTTCATCGGCATTTCTAATTACGGTAAATTTCTTTTTAATTTTTTTAATCCCCAACTCCAATTATATTCTACCTTATATTTATTTTTTAAAAATTTTCTCCATGATTTTAGGCATAATTAGCAACCCGAAATTACTCGTTTCAAATTTTGTGCTCTAGATAATTGTCCTCGACATCCCTAGTTAATGTTAATTTATTTTATTTTTGTCAATCCCCAACCCTAATTATATTCAACCCTATCGATAATTTTCTGAAATTTTCCTCCATGATTTTAGGATTCATTTGTAACCCTATTCGATTTAAATTAATTTTCCAGAGCCCAAGTTTTTTAGGGCATCATATTTCACATTGTTTAAGGATTTCTAACAAAGTTTTCAAAACACAGTTTTTCATGGATATCAACTAACTAATTTGCAATATTGTTCCGTCTAATTCATTAATTTGCATTCAATTATTTTTCACTGACTATTTTAGATATTTCATAAATGGCTCATGTGATGTTTAACCTTTGCAATGTCACCACTTAGTTACCAAAGAATGCCGCATTCCTTCTGCGGGTTTCAAGGAAATGATCTGTTCCATTTCAAAATAGAGAATAGGGAATCAGAGTGGTTGAACTGGTGTTAATGGATCAGCAAGTAGTTTTATATTTTTTAAAATTCTTTGATTTAGCTTTTTAGTTTTGTTGTAAATATTTTAGATGTATATTTAGTTTCACTTCTAAGTATTGCTGTGAATTATTTGTAACTATACATATTTCCTTCCTTTTGATCATCTCTTTAGTCACATCTATCATTAGTTCTTCCAAATTGATATATTTGTTTGGCTTTTTAAGCTCTTGACCTTTATTTTCTTTGTGTCATTATTAGTTTTGCGGATCTTTAGCATTTTATATTAAATATATATGTTGCAGATACATTAAGAGTTAATATCACACCAAATTTGTGCTTTATTTTTTTAGTTTCGTTTCCAAAATTGGTTTGTTATGTGTTAAACTTTATATTTCACCTATTGTGAATGAATATGTTTTGATTTGTGTTGTTTCGGGACAAATTAGTGCCAAAGAGCTCTCCTGAGAAGATATCCCGTTTGGTTGGGTGCGATCTTCTTTTTAAAATAGATCTTACCTCGCTGACCCATATGATAGTGTCACGGTCTATTCAATTAATATGATATCGGAGAACCAGAAGAAGATTGAACAGCTTAAAGCATTAGACGGATCAAAATTTGAGGTACTGTCCTACTCATCAACTTGCATGTGGATTGTTTTCCATTTTCACTTTGTTTGTTATTTATTTACAAGTGATTAAATTTGTATAAAGGGTTACCACTCAGATTCGGATTTAGATTTATTGTTTGATGCACCGGCTACTATTGAGTCTAATGTGATAATTACAATTTATTGAATTTGTCAAACTCAAATTTTAATCTTATTGTTGAGAAACATACCTTACACTGGATATTAATATTATTTTCCATTTACAGCCTTCAGACTTCCCAGATAACAACGAAGTCCAGGCTCATCATGATGATGACCTTTTCAGCGTTGGTGTAGCCATATCAACTCAGGCCTCTAGTAACAAGAAACTCAAGGGAATCAAGATTGAAAAGCCTTGAGTTTATTCCAGTGTTTCGATGGCTGTTCATTGAATTTTCTAAACATTGCCTTCTTGATTTTATACACATTAAGTGCTATTTATTTTCAATGCAGAGTGGGGTGCACTTGATTGATTTAGTACATATACACTACTTTACTTAACCTTTATGCCCATATGGTGCATAAAGGATAAAGGTTTTAAATATCTTTATGTTTGATTTCATGCACACAGGATGCATGTTTCTTGATAGATAAAAAAGATACAAACTGCCTTTTTATTTGCTTTTTTGGTCTGATTTGAATGATATATTATTATTTAATTTTGCTTGTGGTTGCTTATGTAATTTATTGGTTTATATAGTGTGTTATTAACTCATATTAATGGTATGTATAGGATTTGGTTTGAATTGCTTATATTATTGGTGTTTTTTTTTTTTTTTTTTATATAATAGAATGGTCTATTGTATTTGTTTCCTCCACTTTATTTATTGATGCAGAGATTGATGGCCAGATTGATGATAATATTCTGATAATGGATTTGGTGGGTTTGACTTCACTAATACGTGTTGAATTATTTATAAGTTTACCTTCCGTTTTTCAGTTTTGCCCTCATATGTAATTTATCAAAAACTGTTTGACAGATTCTATAAAATCCCATCCTTGGAATAGACAGGCTTCTGTGGTCTTTGTGGAGAAAATATAGACGGCATTGATCATTGTGCGACAGAAATTGATGAATAAATTGAACAGGTAAAGCCCCTGTTATTTTTAACTTCTCATTGCTACATCGAAGTACATTGGATACCATTTCAGAAATGTTATATGGTTTATGTAGCAAATATTTTGTGTATGTATCGTACTTGGATCTTGCTCAAATGTCTTACCCACTTTGTTCCATCTATGTGATTAAAATATTTTAATGCCTCATAAATAGTTTTAACCAAATATTCATTTCTCCTTGCTATAATCTATATAAATAATTTCTATTAGCTTTGAACAATTATACTATTGCTATTTGTCATAAATACTTCAGCTAGATTGTAATTTGCAGTTATTTATTCACACAAATTGATGAATTCCTTGCTCATCAAAGTGACAACAAAGATGGCCCGGTTCATATGTTCCACTTTAGAATGATGTAAAATACTTTCACTTAGTTGAAATTACTCATTTTCCATTTTAGCCTCTACATTGGCTGATTTCAATTTTTAATCCTCCACCGTGCTAATTGTTTTCATTTTTTAATCGTCATAGAGCTTGCCGTCCTACTTGAATCGAGTGGCCTAAATAGTTGTGGAATGATCATTGTCCGCAGTGGAGAATGTTATTAATGTAGGCTTTTTTCAAGTTTGTAGGATGACATTGATATGTATGCTCAACTCTATAAAAATTAATTACAATGTGAGATAAATCTTTGTCCTGTTAAACAAGTTATGTTGTGATGATTTTAATACAGTACATATTTATTTTATTATACTTATTATTATTTTATGGCTATCTATGTAGATTGTGCATTTAAGGATACATGTATCAATGATAATGATTTTATTTAGTTTAACACATAGTCATTCAGTTTTTAGATAATAATAATTGTGTTGATGATACTTATAGCATACACTTATGCTACGTTTTTACCTGTCATAACACTGCACATGTGGCTGGTATTTATTACTTAGTAATTCTATCAGCTAACATCTTATTTACCCATGTGAATGCATCTATGGTAAAATGTCAAATAAATCAATCAGTTAACTTAATGTGATAATAAATATTACCTTTAACAGCCTTACATTATAATATCTTATAATATTTTGGTCATGCCTATTTAAATTACAATTTCATCTCATCAACTAGTAGGGTAGTTACCAAAACTTAGAATGACAAAAAATGAAAGGTTTACCTATAAGTGGTCACTTTATTAATTCCATTGTTTTAATTAATTAGTCAACCAAAGTTAACACAAATAACTACGACCATGATGAGATAAATTAGATTCTTTTGACCACAATTCCTAAGATAAATATTATTTCAAATATGGATTTTAAACTATATAATCAAATTATTCCCGAATAATTTCATAAAATATGTTACTTTTTTTAATTCCTAAATTCACCCGTATTTTATGACTGTTAAAATTTATATATAGTTATATCGGTGAAATAAATGTCAAGAGCACTACTATAATTAGTTTCTACCTAACTCACCTTTTTAAAGTATTTATATAAAACTTTCATAGAATGCAGTGTTCTAATAGTAGATTCATATATTACTACTTAAGATAACAACATCGAATCTTGGAAATTTAAATTAGAGTTTCTTATATTTATCTTTCTATACATATATATCTATAAAATCATCCTTTATTAAAATTGAACTTTTCCTATTTAGAAAAAATACCCGAAGTCCATGCTATTTTGATTTAGCCTTCTATTGCTTAAATCATATTCTTACCCATCACAGATTAAACTAAAATCTCACAATTACTTTAAGCATTCGGTCATTTCCTTCAGAAACCAAATTCGATCAAGCACATACCGTTGTTTTATTTTTGGTTGATTGATTTGATCTCACTCCATTTCATAATTAATATTAACACCTTGACACTACAAAATCATATTCTTTTTGTTCTATGGGATTCTATCACAGTTAAGGTGATTGTCCATAGATTGTGGCCGAAAAAATTTATTCGTCTTGTACTCGACTTTGTCTGGCCATTCTAGTCCACGATATGCAGCATTCCATAGGCGGCGTATAAAGCTTTTTCTGGCCATTTCAGAATAGTGAACCGTATCCAATTTGTTCAAGTCGGATTATATTTCTAGCTTGCAGATTATCTTCTTAGTCCATCCATCCCATCAGGTGACTTCTTCTATTAATCATGTTCATCTAATTTAATATGATATAAACTCTGTGGTTTACTATAAACTTTGTTTTTCGAAATCTGCTCATTTATAGAATTCTACTCTGGTTCTGTTCAAGAAGCGTTCTTCATTAATTCACAGAAGTTTTTCGTCCATTCGTCTCGGTTGACGCTATTCACAATTTCCATTCTATTGTGTCCACAATTGCCGCTGGAAAGTGATTAATCTCCTCGACGTATTCATAATTGGATAGATAGTCAACTGTGGTTTCCGGCCATTTCATTATAGACGGTGATATCCTGCTTTTATCATTCGGAAGCTATCTTGGTAATTCGTCCACTACAATTACATTCCAAAATCGATTTTTCCGTATATTCGATGTATTGTTCGTATATTTAACCCTACTAAATGTATTCAATTATCTATTATTCCATGTCAAACATTGCATATCAAGTTTAAGCTATTGATCAGTTTGTCACAATATGAATTATTATGTAAATCTTAGCAAAAAAAAATTAATTACCACTTGGCGTGAATATTTTGCAACATATCTCTGTGTGCATTTTTTCATAGTTGAAATGGCTAACTATAGGTCATTTAATGTCGTTGTATTCTTTTAAGTTGCGATATATAATTCATTCTATGTATAATATATTAAAAAAATAAATTTAGATTGTTTATTAATTGCAAAAATATACCCGTAAATGTTTTTATACTAATATTTTTTCTAATTAACTTTCATCCATCAGTTAATATGTGTGTTAAGATTTTGACTTTAGCAACGTTTAATCATTCAGCATTTTCTAAACCTATACGATTGTAATATTAGTAACAGTCTATTTTTTGACCGTGGTTCAACATCTAATCTAATTGAATTGAATAAACTTAAATTTTCATTGTGCCTTTCATCATTTTAATAATATTCATTTTCGTTATATTTTTGCTAATCCATTTCAACATTTTTTAACTCTTAGAAGCATACCATGAGAAAATTGATAGAGTCAACTGTCATAAATGGTAGACGACTAAGGCATTGAGATGAAAGTAGCAATCAATTGAGCATTGATCGTACCAATGTTTCCAATCCCAAGAGGGCTAGGGTTTTTGAACCTACAACTAATTCTTGGAACGTCACTAATGGAGCATTACATGATCGCCCAATGTCAAGTGGGAGTAGAAGCCCTTTTATTGATGTCCCTAATGATATGTTTTATGTTAAAAAACTTATTATACTTTTTAAATATTATTCCCTGATTTGGTCATAAAATCTTCCTATCTGTTTATTGTACACAATCCAAACACAACTTCGACAACTGAAGACGTTGAAAGGTAAATTTCAGGGACTGCATATGACGATCATTGTAATATAGCCCAGACAAAGTTAATGATGATCATGTATGGATGTCAAGTATTCCTGCAAATTTAACAGATATTCCTGGGCCCAGCAATGTATCTACCACAGATAATTGTATTGATGCTTCTCGTGAGTGTAAGACCAACATTACTTTGAATTAATTTGTCACTAAAACACTTTTTCTAGACTAATAGGGTAAGCGTGTTTCATGATTTAACACATGTGTTTCCATTTTTCAGTTATTCAATTTGAGGACATATTTGATGATTTATCTGAGAGCTAGGATAATGATATCATTTTAGCTCTATAAATTTCATATAGAAATAATATTTCAAACACCTTTATTTAATTTACTTTATCTCAAACCCTATTTAACAGAGGAAGATGCTAATATGCGGGATGTAAGACTGAAAGTACCCGTAATTTGTAACATTTAAAATCAAATATTTTTTATCATTAATATGAACTGGATCTTTAATTTAAATTGGTTATTCTTTTCAATTTAAATGTTATATTTGCCATATCAACCTTATTATTTTCAAAAACATTAGCTTATGCAGACCCTGGGAATCCTACTCATGAATGTGAGTATTGTGGCACTCTATTTTGGCATGCTGAAAGGTTAAAAAAAATTATTACAATTCAAGGACTCCAAAGTTCTCCTTGTGTTGCAACCAAGGAAATGTTGTGCTCCCTATCAGGAAATAACCTCCTAAAGTTCTGAATGATTTGATATTTGGATCGGACAAAAGGCATAGGCACTTTCTTGAAAACAACTAGTAGATCGGAAGAGCGGTCGTGTAGGGAAAGAGT
>CAVNYN010248299.1:0-41369 GCA_963692815.1 Nyctanthes arbor-tristis
GACTGCCGATTTCAAGATTCCCCCGCACAACACATCGGCTAACAAATGGCTTGTACCTTTGTGGTTGATCAAACCTCCTCACCAGAGACCAGACCTAATAGGAAGAAACACAATACTGCCTATAACAACTAAATGCAACACTGCTGATAGGCAAAAAAGGCATATGACTGAACCGTCTCAACTCTCGAGTTTAAGCTGATAAGTATGAAGCTGACCCGAAGGTCAGAAGAAAATTACTACTACCTATGCTACTTACGCGGCTTCCTTCAAATGGATTACAGGGTTAGATATCCCTACCCTTCAAACGTTATCCTGGATTTCAGCTGAATTTTTTTTTTCAGCTGAATTGATTCCAAAGGATTCATAAACTCAAGAAAATACGATTCTGCTTTATTTATTGGAAACATCAGATAAAAATATCCCACTATTTCATTCCCTCGTTTTGCATCCTTAAACAAACAGCAATTAAAGAATAAAATAGAACTGGATGCCAAAAGGAAATGACGAAATAAACACGGAACAGGCAATCCCAAATGCGCAGCTTCGTTCCGAACATTCGGATCTATATCCATTTATGTCAAAAATCCATCCACAAGACAAAATTCCTCAAAAGAAAAAAAAAATGCATTTTTCTCAAACATACACGCGTTATCTCAGTATCTATAGACACATACATGTATACGAGAAATTATATACAGAAGAGATCATTACGAGATGAACAGGGGCTTTGATGTGCTTTATGAGAAAGGAACTACACTGATTATCCTTGACCTCATCTCTGTGATGCTTCCTTAGGTAGTCTCTCTCCACCCCGCTCAATCCTCTCCCATTCGTCATCTTCTTCGCCGGAAAGCTCCACCTCCAATCAGTGGAAAACACACAACGACGAGCAAATTGAATCAGAAGCGGTGTTTTGGACTCGGCACCGCCATTTTAGGTAGATCGCAGTAGCAGTAACTACGCAGCCTGCCGCCTCATCATCATAGACTCCCCTCCAAAAATAGGAAATATAGGAAAAACACTCTTTAGTCTTTTATTGACCCATTTTGCCCTTATTTGCATATAGACCCTGCATTTTCTAGTTATAATTCTTAAATGGCACAATATTTTCGTATAATTTTGTGTCTCAATTGTACCAATAAAGAAAATTAATGACACAATGAAAATAGATTTTCGCGAAAAAAGAAATACAAATATGGGTCGAAATTCAATAGGGGCAGTCAACGCAAATAAAATTTTAAGGGTGCATGGTTATGATTTTTTTAAGAAATAGTCTTGTAACAAATAATTTTTCCAAAGAGTATGTAGTTAAAAATCAACGAAAAACTTTACATACAAATTATTTTGAAGAATATATGAGTGGCTGGAATTAAATTTGAGAAATAATTGATCTTGAGAAAATGAAAACCACATGAGGCTTAAGCCTTGCATTGAATTAATCGAGCGATGCTAGTAGACTAATGGGGATTAATAGGTATTTGAAATGCAGTTATGATCTCCCATAAGATGTTTGACGGTATTATACTTCTAGACGCTTATGTGGCGTCCATCTAATAACGTCGTTATACTTAATAAAAATTACTTTAACGCCCCTAACTATTTAAATAAAAAAAGAATAAAAAATTAAAAGATAATAAAAAATAAAAAGACAAATAAGTTCTTCCCAACACTCTACCAATCCACCCCCAACCCACCACGACTATGCCAGAAATGGCAAATTCTTGCTGAAATGGGGGTTTCTTTCTCACCATTTTGCTTCCACTTCCCACACTCTCATTTTATTTGATGAAGAAATTATTTATCCTTTTTATTATTGTTATACTTTTAGATTCTTTTTGTTTTTATTGAAACAATAAACGTATAAAAGTTATTTTAATAGGATTTAACGACATGATTGAGAATAGATCATACATGAGGACCTTACCTGTTAAAAAAAATATTGAGGCTTTATGTGCGAACTTATGTAAGGGAAAAAAGATGGAATATTTAGGAGTGTGCAAAAAAATCGGGACCGGGTGAACCGGACCGAAACCGGATCGAACGGGCCTGTCCCGGTCCGGGCTTTGTGGCAAAAAAGACCAGTCTGGTCCGGTCCCGGGTTTTTTTTTAAAACCCGGAAAACCCGGTTAAAGCCCGGTTGACTTTTTTTTTAAATATATAAATTGAAACTTGATTTTCACTTTTCATAATAGTCAAGAGGCATGAATCAAAATTATTTTCTTTACATAGTCACTTGCATAAAAGGTCCATCTTATTTATAAGTCATAATTATTTGACATTTTACTAAACTTTCAATGTGGGACAATTATTTAAACTTTAAACTAAATATAAAGAACCAAGAAAATTATTAATTTACCTCAAAGTACACAAAATTTCATTTACATAGTCACTTACACAAAGACCTATCTTATTTATAAGCTCCAATCATATTGTTTTTTTACAAAAATTTCAATATGGGACAATTAAAAAGTTAAAGCAATACCACTAAATTTCTTTTTCAAGTTGAAATTTTTTGGCCAATAAGCTTTTTTAAAAATCATCATTATTATATTATTTTTTAAGCAATAGTCAAGAATAATTGTATTAATATATAATGTTACTAGAATTTGTAATATTGTAAGGATTTTGTTAAAAAATTTGTTCGAATTTAAAATATGTTTATTGACTCTATTTAAGTTACATGCTCTTATTATATAATATATATAAATATATTTATATATAGACGTGGAGAATTTGTGCTTATACATCTTCTCATTTATTCAAGTGGTTTTCTTATTGGTAAAAAATGTGAAATTGATTTTCTTGTTTTTATTTTAAGTTGTAAGTGTTATTTATTTTTTACAATTACATCATTTTTGTAATATTTAATTCCTATAAATGTATAATAAAGTAGGAATTATCTATATTTTATCTTTTGAAAATATCAAAATTGTGTTGTAAAATTATTAAAATTATAAAGTATATATAATATTTATGATTTTTACATTTATTTTCCAATTTAGGATATATATTTCAAATATTTAATAATTTTAGATTTGGTAAAATAAAAAAAATGAGAAATACAAATAAATCTAGTGCTTCTACCTTACAGAGGCATGTTAATACTTTTGTTGCGTATAAAGCTCTTCTATTTGTTTATTCTAAATTTTGTTTATATGTATTTTTTGTTTATTCTAAATTTTTTTCATTACCCGAGCCCGAACCGGGACCGAAACCGTTTGGGCTTGCCATTTTTAGGACCGAGACCGAGACTGAACTGAAGATGTTTGGTCCGATCTTGATCTTTTAAAAACCTAAAACTGAAACCCGTTTGTACAGCCCTAAAATATTGACCAGGATACTTTAAAGTGAAAAAGTTGAAAACCATACGTGTAATTTACCGAGCATTTAATTGGTTCACTAGCCAAACATGCTTATTGGTGGAATTTTTATGTTGGGAGTGGTTGGCCTGATGAATATTTTCCCCTCGGGAATGAGCTTCTTTGTGATTCCGCAGACAATTTTGTCTTTTACCATAAAGCAATACCCTTGAAATTTCCACTATTTACAGTTGTGGTATTAAGTGTGTCTCTGTCATAAAAGAAAACTTTTCCTTTCATATTTTTTTTCTGTTTCTATTTTCGTCTTTTTGCTCATTTTTATTCAGTGTACGGAGATTCACCGCAAATGCGTGGGCCTAAGGTGGGTTTGCTCTGTTGATCATGATTTATATGTGAATTAAGTCCTTCAGTTATTTATATGAAACCGATCTACTCTTTTCGTATGAGAAGTATCAAGTCATAATAAATTAATAATGTGTCTCTCTCCCTATTTTCTCAAATCAATAAAAGATCGTTAGATTAACCATACAAAAATCTTCATTTATATCAAAAGTTGCTATTATACACAACACAAATGTGCTAGAGAGATCGGGCTCTACATTTTTCTCCTTGTTACTATTTCTACTTTGGATCAACTGATCGAGTAGAAAAACAGCTACAGATTTTGGATCAATTGTTCAAGTAATCTCACAACTTTTAAGCAATAAATTCATGAAGTGAAAGTCAAAAAGAACTTGGAATATTTTCCTTGGAGTCTTTGGACAATACAACAATTCCACAAATTCTTGGAAAACACAAAAGGTTTCTAGATCATAATCAAAAATGATTAAGAGTCTCACACCATCGCCTTTTTTACACTAGAATGCACACATGAGTTCTTTTATATATAAAAAGATAACCCACACGTGGGCCCTTATCATACGATGAAATTGATTGGTGGAAGATGCGCCATGTCAGTCAGGTCACACTCAGTGTCTCTGATTGCAACATAGGGCAATAGAAACATGCCTACATAATATGATGACTTTACTAAACGCAGACAAATAAATGATGGGTTGACTTGAATTTAATAGGATATAAGATTATAGGTTAGATTTGAACTCAAGGAACAAATTGCGAATGAGAAAATTCACACTAGAAAAATCTTATACAACAGTTTATTAGTAAAACAAAAGACTGTGTGTTAATCACAACAAGATTACTGTTTGGATGAGAGTCCACTATTTGAAAATGTTGGAGTGCATCTTTTAGTTCATATCATACTATTTAGGGGCTTCCATGATGGTATAGTTGAAGTCTTGTCAAATATCTACAAGGATCATATTTATGGTTTTATTAGCGTAATTCCCACTACATATTAAATATGTATTTTATATTCTAGTTAAGTCATTCTCAACTCTTGTACTCTATTTTACTGTATTAGTACTTTAAAATACAATACAACATACTATATTTTAAATAACCTCTCCAATCCACATACTCTCTATTTTCTCCATAACCATTTTTTCTATTTTTCTTTAATATCCAATATTAGCATATTATAAAAAATAAATAATTACGCATGTTATTAATAATTGAATGCTAAAAAATAGGCAAAGGAATTAGCAGGCAAAAGAATTAGGCAAAAAGATTTACATTGGAAAACAAAAGGGTCCAAAAAAACACTAACCTAATTACAATAATAAAAACAACTGAAAAACAGTAAACAAAAAAATCACAACCAAAGAAAAAAAAAAAGAAAGGGAAAGAAGTTAACGTGTGAAATAATAAAAAAGGTTTAGATTTACGGAAATGCCAAATGTTATGCTATTATGGTGCGCCATACCACTGCCAAATATGGCACACTAAAGTAGCAACCTCCATCTTACCGTTAGGCTTTGCCACACGGTTGGAGGGTAAATCATGTACCAAAATGGGGGTATGCCCTTATGAATGTGAGAAGTCAAATTGACTCTCGCATTTGCAAATTTCTTCCTCTTTCGTTAAACTAATATATGTATTTTAAAGTGTTTTTTCTGGACATATACCCTGCACTGATACATCATACATTTGCGATACAATTTGAACAATTTGCTATATAAGGAAAAAAAAATGAAAAAGAAAAAAAAAAGAAAGGAAATAAATAAATAATAATAAAAAGAATGCTGTTGGGGATATAAATAACATATGTTGGAGAAAATGTTGTCTAATTAGTTGAGGATTGATTGGTGCAACAAAAGTCAATGGGAAAATGCTGTCGGGGAATATCTCATTATTTTGGCTGTCACCTTAATTTCAGTTAGTTGATTGGTCTGTTTCTTCGAATTATTTTTGGCACTAACATAACCTCATTATTATGCGTTTTTCATTCAAAAAATATTTCATCTGACTAAGAATGCATTCTGCGTCTAATGTTATATATATACACACACATGCTAGTTTTCCGACCAGTCATTTTTTATGAAAAGATTTTTTAATCAAAATTTAATATAAATCACAATGAAATGAGAAATATAAAACACCGTTGTTCGAGTTGTGATACAACAGTGCCAGTTAGATGCTTGCATTCTAAGTGTTGGAAATTAATGTAAATTTCCCAATTACGCCCGCAGGACCGCCCGCAGGACCGTTGTTCAAGGAATTTAATTGAGACAAGGAAAAATAAAAGAACGAAGACAAATTTAACGGACTGTCAAAACTTTCCACTATATGATTAAAGTCGCTACAACCATACAGAATTTTCACTACCCAAAAACCATCCCCCAAGTACAACAAGAAAAATATACCAAGTTTTACCGCATCTACCAATTTCTACCCTTTGCCTAACCCACGAAGAATTAAAGAAATCTCAAGATGTTAAACTACTATTTTTCTTCACAAGACTCTCTGACCCGACCCAAGTGACACCGAGAAAATCACCCCGAGTTTTACCACACCTAATTTTCTACCCTTCGAACAAACGACGAAGAGTTACAAGAAAACTCTTCAAGGTGCTAGACTCACTAATTTTTCTCTCAACTCACTTGTACCACTTATGTATAAAAGAAGAAGAAAACATCTCTATTTATAGGCTTCGTTTCCTTGGAAGACAAGACAATCCTTCTATAATTTGGATTCCTTTTCCTCCTAGAATTCTTCTTCTTTCCCTTTCCTTTTCTTTTTCAATTTTAGATTATTTTTGGCAACAAACCCAACAATCTCCACCTTGCCAAAATAAGCCAAAATCTTCATCTTCTCCAATCTTGTATACAATACTTGAGAAACTATCAGGCAAGCCTTTGACACACTCTGACAGTCTCATACTCCACCACATGAGTATAACCACTTAGAATTAACAACAAATTCCAAGCATTTCATCGGCTCAATGTCGAAATAAACCTGCTGAAATTTGTAGTGCAACTCTCTCGTTGGCTTTCCAGAGAGCTCATCAGCCATCGACATTACTACAAACACACATCTTGCATCATGCCAACCAATGCCCGTGTGTAAATACAACCGCTAGAAGTAACACACATCCTTTACCATGGCACCTAGTGACACGCCATGGGGATGTACCCACTTCATAGCACATCTCCACCGCCCTCACACCAAGAGAGTCGGATTGTCCAAATTCGAACAGTAGCCAAACCTGCTCCACCTGAACAATGTTTTCTCACGTGGCCAGTCAGTCTATAACACCAACAAGTTGCAACAACCACCAGTCCTCAGACGATCTCATTGAGAATTTTTGTATCTGCACCAACTCGCAAAGAACTAAACAATTTTTCCAGGTGCAACAATTTTGAAGAACCCCTTGCCGGATTCACCTCTCCAAATTGACGTCATAATTCCTTCACAGCAAATATTATATGAATATTTACAAGAACATTCCTGACTAGATGGAGACACATCCTGCTTCCAGTCTTCAAATATAAATCTTCCCAATCACTATCGCTCATACTGGCTCCAGCAACTTTGTTAGAATAAGGAGAAGGCTTTCCTTTGAAAGCTTTAAATTGCCCAATCAAAATCAAGAAATTCCAGACTTATTCTAACCACAAGTCAAACTTGATTATCAAAACTTCGTACTTTGCCATATCTTTCCTCTGCTCCACCTCGAACAAAACCTGACGCTCTGATACCACTGTTGGGAATTAATGTAAATTCCCCGATTACGCCCGTAGGACCGTTGTTCAAGGAATTTAATTGAGACAAGAAAAATAAAAGACGAAGACGAATTTAACGGACTGTCAAAGCTTTCCACTATATTATTAAAGTCGCTACAACCATACAGAATTTTGATCTGCCAAAACTCATCCCCTAAGTACAACAAGAAAAATATACCAAAGTTTATCGCATCTACCAAATTCTACCATTTGCCTAACCAGCAAACAACACAAGAAATCCCAAGACGCTAGGCTACTATTTTTCTTCACAAGACTCTCTGACCCGACTCAAGTGAGATCGAGAAAATCACCCTGAGTTTTACCACACATAATTTTCTACCCTTCGAACAAATCACGAAGAGTTACAAGAAAACTCTTCAAGGTGCTAGACTCACCAATTTTTCCCTCAACTCGCTTGTACCACTTGTATATAAAAGAAGAAGAAAACATCTCTATTTATAGACTTCGTTTCCTTGGAAGACAAGACAATCCTTCTATGATACGGATTCCTTTTCCTCCTAGAATTCTTCTTCTTTCCCTTTCCTTTTCCTTTTCAACTTTATATTATTTTTGACAATAAACCCAACAAATAGAACATGGATCGAAATTGTAAGTATTAGTGTTTTCAAAAAACCCGTGATAGTCTTAAAGATATCCCTGCCTTGTGAAGAGCAGAGAGAGAGATCAATAATTACCGTTCAATATTCCGCAATTCGCAGAAACTGGGGAGAGTAATGCAACTATTTTTTACTCTTTGAGTGCTTTTACACCACAAACAACATTCTTAATGCAAAACTAAATGATAAATAGTTAAAAAAAAAATTAATATAATGGACAAAATGTTTCTACTTTTGCTTCCTTGTCCTTGGTTTTGCCGAAACCACCTTAATTCTTTCTAGCATTTAACATAATAGTTCTCAAAAAAGGAAAAGTGATGCCAATAATTCTAGGCATATATTTTTAAATCTATAGAAATCTAATGGTGATGGCAATGATGACGCCTTAGATCAAGCCTTGGCTTATTTGGAGGAATTTGACAGAATCAAGAAGTGATTGAGGCTCTTTAATTTAGATTGTTTCTTTATTCTTTTAGTTCTCTATTATTGTGTCTTTAATTGTTACTTGATTTGAGTTCTCTACTATTTTTGACTTATGCTTTGAATTACTTTTTATTGTGGGATTATTTAAACTGGGGGGAGGCCTTGAAGGAGGGGTAGTTGATTGTTGAATAAAGATTACAAAAGTTGGAGTTTTCCAACTCCGGTATTCTCTTGAATCAACGGTTTTGTGATTAAGATCACTTATTCGGTATTCGTGCGTGAATCAAAGAATAATTGATGCCTAAACTCACGGTATTCTAAAAAAGCAACGTGTTTTTAGGGTTATCTGGGTGTTCATTATTACCACGCTTCTGCCTACATCAAATGGGCAATTAAGTAAAAGTATCTAGAAATTTTACTAAATTATCATATTTATACAGAAAACTTGGATCAACCTTGGTCTAATAAAGTTCTGTTTTGTCTGCTATTATGTCTATAAACCAACAATCTGATATACGTGGAGCAGCTTCCTTTCAGATGATCGACATGAGAATCAATCTATTTGAAGTCCACTTTTGGTTGATCCTAGCAAAAATTATATACAATAATCTCAATAGCAAAGACAATCAGTTCATCAATCTAAATTTCATGTCAGAAGGCTGGGTTTCAAAATCTTATTGTTTACAAACCAGTAACTCTATAAAAATTAAAAGCCAAACTTACATAGATTAAAATATGAAAATCTTAATTGCTCTAAACAAAGATGACATTTTTAGGAAGAAATATCAAGCCTTGTGGAACAAAGGATTGAAAGAGAGGATTTGTTGAATTTATGCGTTCATAGGATATAAAGAGAAATATCCAAAAGTTCGCCAAAATTTGAACTTGATCATTATATACAAAACATCCCCTTAAAAGACCAATCAATTTACGGACTAACAAATACTTAGAAAGTTATAAATACATGACAATTGCAAAGAAATTCACCAATTATCCTCAACCCATTACAAATTTCAACTCGACCAACTCACCTGAAGTTGAATATTCTCTCTCAAAGTATTAACAAAAATATAGACACACAACAAATTCAAGAAAACATACACAAAAATCCAGTATAATCCTAGAAAAAGGAGAACAATACCAAAACAAATCTCTATGGAAGGAAAAATATACAGATGTCAGATTAGAGGCAACAAAAGAAAAAAAAATGAGTACAACACCAAAAAAAAAAAAAAAAAACTATACAAACAACAAAATATACACAGTAAACTTCCAATGAAGTGGTAAAAATCATGAAAAAAAGATAGTGCAATGAAAACTCAAAACAACAAAATCGTGCAAAAGATGATCTGAAAAAATAGCATAATGAACTATACGTGCTTACACAATAAAAATTAGAAACCCAGATCTAACTCACCGAAAGGAAAAGAGCCGCACACTACAACAGAAAAGATAATAAAAATGGGGAATACACGTCGGTTTGCTCAAAAACGGATGCGCAAAGAAAAGATGGTGGCATTTTTGAGAATTTCGACAACACAATACACGTCGGTTTCTACTAGAAACCGACGTATATTACAGCCGCTAAAAAATAGGCGTCAGTTTCCGCTAAAAAATAGGCGTTGGTTCCTCGAGAAACCGACGCCTATTGAACCGACGCCCAATGTCATATTAAAAAATTTAAATTTTGAATGTGTATGACAATGAGGAACCGACGCCCATTGTCTTCAATTTCAAAATTTTTGAAAATTTTGAAATTTCAAAATTTTTGAAAATGACAATGGGCATCGGTTCCACGAAATTGAAGACAATGGGAGTTGGTTCCACAAGGAACCGATCCCATTGTCATGCAACTTCACGCCGAAATTCAAATTCAACTCAAATGAATTTGAGTTTGCATGACAATGAGCGTCGGTTCCTCGAGGAACTGACGCCTAATGTAATACGGCTATTATTTATAGCCGCACATGCGTGTATTATTCTGTCTTCTTCTTTCATCGTCTTCATTATATGGTTGGGGATAGCTTTTCAGCCTTTTCTTTAGGTAAGTTAAATTATACATACACTGTGCCTTTTGAAACCCACTTCTCTTTTTCACTCTCCAAATCATTTTTCTATTATATTATATATGTATATAATTTTGTGTAAATACCCATAGAAGAAAATGTGCATATAATAATATATGGACATTTGCTTTCAAATTAGATACTTGTTTAGAATTATGTTTTGGTTTTTCTTTTTATTTTTTTGGTTTCTTTTCTAGAAATCTATGTGTTTATGCATGAGATTTTTTGGGTTTTTTTTGTTTGCATGTTAAGAAGATGAATTTTTGAAATGTTCTGGGTTTTTAGTTGCTTTTAAGTGTTATTTGCGTCTTGCGGTCTTGAAATTGACGAAATTGTGGAAGGAATATGTGGGTATTATCGGAATCAATCTCTCTCGCACATGTATGGTTTTTTTATTTTTTAAATTGACTTTAGGCGTCGGTTGTAACACTACAACCGACGCCTATTGTTTATTTTATTTATTTATTTATTTTTAAAATTAACTTTAGGCATCGGTGTTTTTGAAACAACCGACGCCTATTGTGACTTTTAGGCGTCGTCCAACAACCGACGCGTATACTTTTACAATGTAGTCGCTCCCACAGGCGTCGCCTTCAAAACCGACGTCTAATTATCAATACAACCGACACCTATTTTGGTATTTTGTAGTAGTGGCACCAATCGGAGCAAAAGACGGCCTTTCTGATGAGGAAGAAAACCCGAGATCGATTGGCAGTGCAAGAAAACCTCAAACAAATCTGTAGCGCCAGTAAAAAAATCTCATCACTACTACTACAGAAAAGCCAATTAGGCGTCGGTCGTAATCGACGATACGTGTCGGTTTTTACGTGGACACATTTGTAACAGACGTATATGCTAAGACCATAGGCGTCGGTTGTTTGTCGACGCTCAAACTCAACAACAGGCGTCGGTTGTATAGTAACAGCCGACTCCTATTCTTTTTTTTTTTTTGGTCGTTAAATCTCAGCAAGAATAATAATCACACTTATTCTTCTAAATGAGGTATTCTAATATTTTTATCTGTGCAATAAATAGGATGTGGACAGAAAATAGAAAATGCTCTACAAGCTTCAACTTACAAAAACGAAATCATGGCTTTAAAGAAAATATATTTCACATATAAATGACACACTTCTAAAACTTTTCATTTCTTATTCATCTTCAAAGGAAACTAAACTTAAATCTAATGACAAAACATTTCGCAATAAATCACACACTTCTCGCTTGTTTCTCGAACTTGAACTTCTCATGGTTGTTCTAGACGAACAAATCAGCCGCCAATTATTTTCATTGTTGGGATTCTCCTCATCGCCGGCACCCTTCTCCTCACCATTGAGTAGAATGAAAACTTTGAGTAGGGCTTTCATTTTCATAGAGCTAAAGGATGAAGAAGAAGTAGTAGTTTCCATGGAGAAAACATGAAGAGAGTTGAGGTTTTGAGAGATTAAGAGCCAGCCATATATTTTTACACGTCTTGTAAAAGAGGAGATTTTATAGAAAAATGTACCACTATAGACGTCGGTTTTTATGGAGGAACCGACGCCCATTCCCAAAAAAATATTAAAAAATTTTGAAAAAAATTAAAAAAATTAATTTTTCCCTATAGGCGTCGGTTCTTATGAAGGAACCGACTCCTAAAGTTTGAAATTCAAATTTCACGAATTTTCAAATTTCGAGAAATTTGAATTTCAAACTTTAGGAGTCGGTTTCTTCATAGAAACCGACGCCTATAGTGAAAATTTAATTTTTCTTAATATTTTTTTTCAAAATTTCATGAAATTTGAATTTCAAACTTTAGGCGTCAGTTCCTCATAGGAACCAACGCCTATAGTGAAAATTTAATTTTTTAATATTTTTTTTCAAAATTATGAATTTTAAATTATAGGCGTAGGTTCTTATAAAGGAACCGATGCCTATTGGATGACTATAGACGTTGGTTCCTTGAGGAACCGACGTCCATTGTTTAGTGGGTACTATAGACGTCAGTTTTCTTGAGGAACCGACGCTTATTGTTTAGCCGAAATTTTCAAAATTGCCACTGTGTGTGTCTTGCGCGTCGTTTTTCCAATAACCGACGCGTATGTTCATTTTTTCGTCCAATTCTATAGTAGTGCATCAAAATGAAAAATGCAAAGAAGATTTGGGAAGGCTATGATTAAAGGAGTGCGAGACTAAGACAATAGCATTTGGATATAATGATCTCCCATTATGTGTGTGTCTAATCGGATAATCCCATTAGACATAAGCGAGAGATCATTTTTTAGCGATCTCCAATATGAATTTTGATTAGTTATTTTTTGTAACATTCATTCATGAAATGGTTTGAATTGAATTGAATTTCACAGTGTGACTTTAGGTATAGAAAGGGAATCCACATTGATTATTTAGTTAAAAGAATTGAGGATGTCTATACTAAGTTACATGGAGATCGGTTATGCATAATAGAGTCTTAGCTTATGGGTATTAAGCTTCCAAAAAGTTCAAATATTAATGGATCATTATTGAAAAAAACTTATTGTGAACTGTTGAACCGTATCCGTGTTTAGATCACACCGTCGGATTGCTTTTCATATTGATTCTAGTATTCGCCATTGTTTAGAAAACCAGACCGGTAATTGAACTGAAAAAACTAACGGTTCATGATTTAAAAGGTCGAATAGGGCCAAACCGATATGAACCGGTTTTAATTAAAAATTTTAAAAATTAATGCTAAAATTTATAAAATTGTCAAATAATTAGCAAAACTCCATAATAAAAGTACAATTAAGTGACTTTGGGGCATTATAATTGAATTAACTCCCATATGGATTTGCCATTAAAAAGGTTAGAAATTTTAGTTCTTTTTTAAGGGCCATTGAAAATGTGATTTTGGGCATAGAAAGATAATCACACATTGGTTATTTAGTGAAAAGAATTGAAGATATATGCTTAAATTAAGTTACTTAGAGAAGGTTTATACATAATACGGTATTAGTTTATAGGCCTTGAGCTTCCAAAAAGTTTAAAATTTTAATAGATCATTATTTAAAAAAAGTTTATCGTGAACCGATGAACCGTATCTATGTTAGTGTGTATCTCGCAATGTCAGATTGCTTTCCAAATTGTTTCCATTATTTGTCAAGCCCTGATTTTTCTAATTGAATTAGTTATGACGGTTCATTTTTTTAAACACTGATTAAATTATGTTAATCTATTAAAATATTAAGTCTATAAAAGGTGTATGTTAAGAAAAATTAGACATCATTAATACATATTAGAAAATTGTTAAAAAAATCAAACAAGGCAATAGATCGATTACATGTGCATTTTGTAGAAAAGTTGGCGTTTACTCATCACAATTTTATATAAATATTTCGAGGGTTATAAATTGAAAATGTCTAAAAATTATGATATGTGTTAAAGATGGACAAACAACAAATTCTACTATAAATATTATAATACATGTATTATCCTTCATCATTTATTCAAACTATATTTATCAGATGTAACATATTTTCCCATGTGTTACATATTGGCAGCATAATAGGAACTCCAAAAATTCACCCGTGTAGCCTAATACAAACTCTAAAAATTTTCTTCAATTTCCTTAGTTTTTCTTTTTTTTTTTTGTGTAAACCATTTTTTATCTTCATTAAACGAGTAGCACATATATTATTTTTCTTTACACACTCATAAACGATCAAATATTATATCTTAAATCTTTTTATACAATCGTGCTTAATCTTCTTGAATTTCTTATATTATTTGGTATTATCATCTCGTATAACGCACGAGTAAAATAACTAGTTAACAATATAGGAGATGAATTTCCAATACCTGACACTTGTTTTAACCATAAGAACCAATCTATTTGGATCTGTAGTTCAAAAGGATAACCACACCCTTCACATTGCTACCGGTGCGGTGAATAAGTTCCACTTCCTCGTACAATAAGAAATAAGTAATATGCCTCATCTCTGGTATTAAAAGAAACTACTATAGCACCTCGTGCGATGCACGAAAGACATAATTCAAAATTTATTTTATTAAATAAGAAATTTTAAAATTTGATGTTTATACATAAATAATACAACTAAAAATAATAATAAAAATGTTGATATAACTACAAAAAAATATTGTCAACAAAATTATATAAATTGATGTAATATATTTTTTTTAAATGGCTCATTTTGAATTACAACTAAACATGTATAGTCAACTATTTAGCTAATATTTGTTGTGCAATAACTTTATGATAAATTACAGTATAGATCCCCAACCTTTGCATCCATTTATAATTTCCTTCCCAAACTTTAAATCTAGACCAACAGCCTCCGACTTTGAATTAGTAAGTACAACCTGAACCCAACCCAACTCGATTAGAAAAACTTTATTATAAAACCCAACCCAACCCAACCCAATGTAATAGAAAATCAACGCAAGGATTTAGGATGGGTTAGGCAGGTTTTACGTCACTCTATATCATATTTAATGTTAGATTAAAAAAAAGAGGTTACTTTACCTAATAAAAGAATAAGCCAATATTTTATATATATATATATATATATATATTATATATCTAACATATTTATATATTTTATTAGTATTTAGTAATCAATTTAACTCACAAATAAATTTCATTATCTAAGGGAACACTATAGAAAGCGGGAAACGAATTACTCTTTATGTATTTAATTGAAATATACAATTTGGTTTTTAAAAAAAAAAAGTTAAATAAGAGACTAAGATATTTTTAAAAATGACGGCCTAGATATTTCAATTGTTCATATATGAACACTGGCTTTCTAGGAAAAGACCTGTTGTGAGAGCGATTAACCTTAACTATTGACCAAATAGATTGTTATTTGCGCGGTAAAAAATCGTCTAACTTAAGAAATGCATATTATAATAATATTTTATTGTGAAGATCATAAGAAATTAAAATATAAATTTTATTAAGATAATTTAAATTTTGAAAAAGGTCTTTAAATACAATATTCATTGTTGAATTGGTTGGTTTGCTTTTACTAAATACAATGTAACGTTTCTTTAGTTTGGGGACCTTTGATCTTTTTTATAATTCTTTTCGTGCTATACGTTATAAACTACGAACTTACTTCAAGGTATTTTTCGATATGAAAACATTATCTTCATGCTTGTATAGCGAATAACTTATGACGCGATTAAAGAACTTAATCTAAGCATCATAGTATTACAGAAAATTTTAGATGTACATACATATGTAACCTACTAAAATTTAGAATTTACATTTTTTAGTGGGTTTGCCTTTTATCATTTCTTTTAAGAAGAAATATATATCAAGATAGACTAAAATTAAAATACAAATAAGAAAAAATTTTTAGTGTCGTGAAACCCATATAAAGCGCATTAATTATTTTATTCCTTTTACATTTAGGTAAACAGTGTTGTCCAATTTTTTTAGTATCCAATCAATGTTGATTAATTATGTGATAAATTGGTTAATTAACATATGAGTGAATCCTATGTCACCATATTGAACTCCCAATTTATTTATTAGAGTGAACTCCCTAAATGCACGCTGCATAATGTAAAAGAAGGACCATCATTTCCTAGTCGAATTGGTTTTCGTCTTAGATAGAAAGAGGATGAAGCTTCTACTCAAAGCTTTTTCTAGATTAATCATCAATAGTAAAAAGAAATGGAAGCATTGAGAACTCTCTTAATAAATGAAAATGATCCGATGATCTCTTGTCTGTAACGGAGTAGAGTTATTATTGAAAAGTAGTGAAAGCAAATAAAAATTTCCCCCTAGCCCTTTTCACCTCCATTGTTGTTGTGGTTGGTCCTTCTTTCTTTTTCAACTACTTTTGTTATTTAGTGCTTAGATAGAGTCTAAAGGGAACTAACACTAGTTTTTTTATGGTGTCTATTGGATACCAATTATAGAGTCTAATGTATTATGTGACAAGTGTCCATTAGACACACTGGGGGAGGGGGAATGAGGTCATTATCTTCCAATGTGTCCAACGAACACTTGTCACATAATACAATGGACACCATAGAATATACTGAACTAACACTGACTTCGAGTAATGTTATCTACATCATATGGCATCAGCAAATTCAGTAAAGTTACATTTTTTTCAACTAAAAATGTAGAAGCTTAATTTTTTTAGCATGTGACATCAATTGTATCCGCCAATTGTCTTGGAAGACCCACCATTCTTCGCCTAGCCGACCCACCATTCTTCACCTAGCCAATCGTGCCATCATCCGAGAGTATCATCAAATAACAGTGTAATTGGCGAGATATCTATCACTCTCAAAATAAGGAGCCCTAATTGAACGAAATTCCATCTCGAATGGAATTAGGCAAGATTTCCAAAAAAAGAAGTTAATCCCCAAAAGTTCAAAATTTTAATGAATCATTATTGAAAAAAGTTTATTGTGAACTGGTAAACCGTATATGTCTTTATCTCACACTGTTGGATTGTTTTTTGAATTGGTTCCAATATTCGCAAATTTTTTTCAATGTTTTCCTTAGTTTTTTTGATTTTTTTATTTGTCGACCATTGTTTATCTTCATTAATGAAAGATATCGTATTATGTGTAGCACATATATATATATATATTTACACACATGTAAACGTCAAATATTATAATTGAAGGTTTATTAGAAATGTGACTTTGGGTATAGAAAAAGAATCTCACATTGGTTATTTAATGAAAAGAATTGAGGATGTATACATCTATTAAATTACTTAGAGAAGGGTTATGCATAATAGTGCTTTAGCTTATGGGCCTTAACTTTCAAAAAGTTCAAAATTTTAATAAATCATTATTGAAAAAAGTTTATTGTGAACCAGTGAACCATATCCATTTTTAACTCACACTGTCGGATTGTTTTTCGATTTGGTTCTAGCATTCGCAGATTTTCTTCAATGTTTTCCTTAAGTTATTTATTTATTTTTTTTGTAGACTATTTTTTATCTTTATTAATGACAGAAATCGTATTATGGATAGCATCTATATTATTTTTCTTTACACACATGAAAATGATCAAATATTATAGTTTAAGGGCCACTGGAAATGTGACTTTGGGAATGAAAAGGGAATCTCACATTAGTTATTTAGTAGAAAGAATTGAGAATTTATGCCTATATTAACATACTTAGATAAGTGTTATGCAAAATAAGGTCTTGGCTTATGGGCCTTGAGTTTCCAAAAAGTTCCAATGTCACGCCCCCCGCTATTGTATCCATTATAATTGAATTTATTAAATTTTATAACGGAAGCTTCATATGAATAGCGGGAACGGGACGCACAAAATGAACAAATTGTTCTAATCCACAAAAGATATTAAACTCATGGATTGATCTTAGCTAGATTTCGAGCCTTTACATTGAAAGGTAAATTTACAAAAGTTACTCATTCATTTTGTTTTACATATTATGAATCACAAGTATACATCTATATATGTATATCTATAGAGAGGTGGGCATAATATATTTTAACCAAAGTGAGTTCTCGTAGTGCCAAGATAGGCTCCCTTCTACATGCACAACTCTACTCTTATGAGCGGGCATGCTCCAAACCTCCGCTTGCTTGGAAAATATCTTGTGCTAGATTATCTACAAAATTGTAAAAAAGAGAGTGAGTACTTCGTACTCAGTAAGTAACAAAACCCTTTGATTCACCTTTCGTTTGAGAAAATTCCTTTTCAATCACAAGTTCAAGAAT
Source organism: Nyctanthes arbor-tristis (assembly GCA_963692815.1). NCBI lineage: Eukaryota > Viridiplantae > Streptophyta > Magnoliopsida > Lamiales > Oleaceae > Nyctanthes > Nyctanthes arbor-tristis. Next base: position 18,252 of record CAVNYN010248299.1, read on the forward strand.
TCATGGAACCTCACTATCACTAGAGGGCCCTATCACTAGTTAAACTACTACCCATGGTACGCATAAGATTTATATCAATTCGTTTAAGTGGATCCACAATTAAATCCTGGTTGACCCCGACCAGAATTTCCACATAGACTACAAAGAAACCATAAAGACAAGCCACCATGCTATTCATTACCCACCTCGGTATCATTAAGCGGCTCCTAGCACGGGGAAATACCACATAGCAAAACAAGACGGGTAGGGTATTAACTAGTGATCCAAATGCAAGAAATCAAATTTCTTTTACATAACAGTGCATGAAAATCCAATTTCAACTTATGGAAACTTCAAGAATGCTTGAAAGAGAATCAAAGCATGAGTTACTCACCTCTTGATTATTCAAACATTCTTTGAGTAAAGTTTCCAAATCTCTAAATATATTCTCTGAAGAAATTGATTTTTTAGATAGTTTTGAAGAAGTTTCTTACTTTGTATTGGTGTATAAGAGAGGAAAAGAGAGTTTAGGAGAGAGAGATGGGCGACAAGAGAGGAAGGTTGCTTGTGGAAGGCTTGAGGAACTCTTTTACCTTCGCTTCCTATTTACAATAGTTCAAATTTAGTTGTTTTTAATATATTTTTGAGTTTTGTCAATTAAAATGAGGCACATGGCACATTTGGCGCCATATAATTGAAGTAATGACGTGGCTAACTCTTGGTCACTCGTTTATTATTCAAGGAGTCTTTACGGTTTATAATGTCTTGTAGGTAAGTCACTGCATTTTGATTCATGTTACTCGGGGTCCTTTCACTACTCAAGTTGTTAAATTAAGTCTAGGTCTATAAAAATTTAAACTCAATAGCTAATTTGTTTATACAATTTATCTAATTATCATCACTGATGAAGTTCAATGTCTTTAAAACTTAATGGTTTTTTAATAAAAATTTCTTGGGTGGGTAATTATTGAAAAAAAATTATTGAAAAAATTTATTGTGAACCATATCTGTCTTTAGATATCATTAATATATATTACAAAAGTTAAACAAAACAAAAGGGGTAATAAATAACATGTATTTTTTGTAGAAAAAGTTGGTGTTTACTCATAGATAATTTTATATAGATATTTCGAGAGTTACAAATTGAAAGGTCTAAAAATTATGATCTGTGTTAAAGATAGCCAAATAACAAATTCTACTATAAATGTTGTAATACATGTATTATCGTTCATTATTTATTCTAGCTAAGTTTATTAGATGTAATATATTTTTTTGTATGTTATACATTGGCAGCCTAATACAAACTATATAAAAAAAATTCAATGTTTTTCTTAGATTTTTTGTGTATACCATTTTTTATCGTATTACGGGTAGCACCTAAATTGTTTTTCTTTGCACAAACATAAACGATCAACTATTATAGTTTAAACATTTTTTATACAATCATATTTAATCATTTTGAATTACTTATATTATTTGGTATTATCATCCCGTGTAACGCACGGGTGAAATAACTAATTATTCAAAATTGACTTAATTATAGATGAAGACTTGTGTATTTATTAAATTAACTCTAATTCTAAAGTCAAATTAAAGCCCAAATCTTGAATAAGTCAAATTAAATTAAATTAAGGGGCAGTTTCACATTTACCTTAGTTATTAAAGAAAATCCTATCTATACTTCCTAAATATTATAAATTTCAAAAATACAGTGTAAGATACTATGTTACACATGTAACCAGGTATGTTATTCTTTTAACATTTTTATTATTTTTTTAATAAATATTTTTTTAATACGCCCACCGCATCCCCCTAACCCCACCCCACTCCCAACCTCTCGCTAGCTGACGGCAACCAGCCCAACTAGATTCTGGCGACCTGCCGGCCAGAATTCTTTTAAAATTTATTTTCCTATTATTTACTTTTCTAATTCTTTTTCCCTTTATTATTTTTTTTATATTTCCCTTTCTTCTTTCTTGTCTCTCTTTTCTTTTTTTTTTTCATTTTTTTTAGATTCATAAAGTACAAATTATTATTCATTTTAATTCATATAAGAAAAGATGTTATAATATTTTTAAATTCATGTAACATTATGTGTTAAACAATGTAAGTCATGTAAAATTAAATTTTACACAATAACAAACCTCATTACACAAGTAGCAAATATTGTTATAGAGATAACATAGTTTGCTACACAAATAACGAATATTGTTTTACAATAACCTTGAAAAATTAACCCAAAAAAATAAAAAATTAAGAACTAGAGTATGTTACACTTTTTAAATCACATAACATATATCCTTAACACGTAACTTATGTACGCGTAACGCATTTTATTTCACACAGAACATAGCTTATAATACACATAATAAAATTTGTTAAACTAATATCATAAATGATTACATACATAACATAGCTTGCTACATAATTGCTACCCCAATGACCAGGCAGTTGGGCAGGGGATGGATGTTGGGGTAGGGTTGGATGGGGGTGGGTGTTGGGGTTTAGGAATAAAAATTAATTAGGGAAAAAAATCATAACCCAGGTATATGGTATAAATAGCCCTTAAATGGGGATTTAAAGGTGCTTTAGGTAAAAGGTCAAAATCCGAATGCATCACTGTATCCGAATGCAACACTCTATGTAAGAATTGTAAAAATACACACCTTATTATCAAATATAAGTGAGTGTGTTTCTGAAATCAAATCTAATTTAGCGAAATAAAATAAAATAAAATCGCACCTACCAACTATCTCAGGAACACCTGTAACCGAAAGCAATTACAATGGTATCAAATTTTGTTAGAATTATAATGTTATCATCCATACAAATTTGAATCCCTCTCTTATGAAATTCAAACACTAGTGTGTCTCTGTGTGCCTATAGATATGAGGTTATTAGAAATCTCAAAATTTCTAATTCTAAAATATATACTAAGCGTGTAAAGCGTCCCTTGTTCTAAACCGAAGTATGAATTCATATCAACAGTGATGAGTATAAAACTATTAGTATATAAGCTGTAAATAAATACGTGATGATTAGACAAATTAAAAAATTGCATTTAGGTATTGAACAATACAATGGGAAGCAATGAATTTCTGAATGGTGAGTAGAATAACAATATCGACATAAGACATGCTTATTACATAGTTAATATATTGAAAACATTGAATGAACTTAATCTATCATGATTAGAAAAAGTGTTGATTAATATTTGTGTTTTTGGAATCGACAGAAGCATGCACTGTAAAAGCGCTGGAAAGAAAATGATGATAAGTGTGATGCTATACTATAATGGCTCATGGTATACATCTGACCATGACATTGAGCACAGTGCTTCCAGAATTTTGATCCCAGATGATTGTTCATATCGTGACCAGATTGAACGTATTAGCCACATCCTAGAGATTGATTTGAAACACTATTTGTTCGAAGGTTCAAGATAAAGCGTGACCTAGTAGGTACCCATTAATGTGAGCCAGGATGAAGATGATTCCATGAGTGCAACATATGAATACTGATTTAAGAACCACAGATGCAATCAAGCCAAGGCTGGAACAAACTACAACGTACTTATATATTTCAGATTTTCTCTATTTTTCTTTCCTTTTTTTTGAATGCACATATTGATTTCATATTCCTTCTTTCAATTCTAGACATGATTATGAATATTACTCATGATGTTTTTATTTTGGGCTCATATTATAATCATATGTTAAGTTTAAGATGAATTACCACCTTATGACATGTAATCGATCATAGAGTTAAGTTTCACTGGTACATTTAATTACAATGCTTATATAGTGCTTGAATTGACTAAACAAACTTTTGTTCAGAGGTCGAGAAATGAAGAGAATCATGTATGCCGAGCATGTTTATGTCTTTGTAACTACAGTAATTTATGCATATACCATCTAGCTAGTATGATATCACCCTAACATATCATACCATTCTCAACATCATTACAAGCGACTTAAAAAAACATAAAGGAAGGTTGTGAAAGGTAAGATGAACCAAAGTTCAACTAGATTATACAACTGCACTAAGCAACCATAAAACATGACGTTCTGCGTTTAACTAAAAGTATTCTAAGCAAAGCTAGAAAATGATCCTCTGGAGACGAGCAAAAGTAACATAATTGACATTGATTATTAAGTAACCTTAATAATTAACTTAGGAAAAAATAAAAAAGAGTAACCTTAACATAATTGATATTGATTCTTAAGATTTTTCTATCCAATTACATGTTAGATTTATGCATGTGCTATGTGGTTCATGAATACAGAATTTATACGCATAATTTGTAGCTCACCTTTGTTTGAAGCTCATAGATATAGTCTCCATACCGGCAGTCCACAGACATAGACACTTAGCTTGCTTTAATTTGCAAGCCTGCAAAATTGATTGCATCAGCACGTGTGTTTTATTTCACAATGTTTGGTTCGCGGAATCTACTAGGTGTTTCTTCAAAATACTCACCCTTTTATTTAACAACATTTCATGTTTTGGAGTTGGCAGTGACTCGACAAGTGGTGGCAATTGAAAAAAAATATATGTGATCTCAAGCAGGTTTAGAAATTTTATTTATTTAAGCGTTTAAAGATTTCAACATTGATTACATTTCAAGGATATAAATATGTTATTTATTGACTCTGGAATGGCATTATTAAATTATTATTGTTTTAAATTCAAAGCTGATGTTATTTGTTAAAAAAAAAAAAAAAATTCTCTTCACTTATTTATTTATTTCTCACACTTCTCTAAAGGAACATAATAGATTATTAGCGTCATGGGTACTTAGAACTTGGGGCATTACAAGTAGAGACAATTCATCTATTCATTAGCACAAAGAACTCAAATACCACAATTAAAAATATCGGCATGATAGAGACAATTCATCTGCTGATCAACAGAAAGTACGCAATACCACAATTACAAATATCAATTTCATCATTCCTAGTAAGCTAAATACTACTAAAACTTAGAGTTTTTTTTTAAAAAAAAAAAAACATCTTCCGTTTTCATATCTACTCAGTTAAAAACAACATATCGTCTATGTTAGACTTACCAAAATTTTAACAAATGTTCACATCTTCAAGACTTCATCATCCTAGTAAGCTTATCTATTCAGCAAGACCTGCAAATATAACAAAGTTAAGAAAACAATTATTTTAAAGATAAAACAAAAAATATACAAAACAAGGAAACATAGCAAATAGAAACTTCAAATCTACATCGAGAAGTGAACTAATACATCACCTTCAGTTTAAGATTTCTTTTTCTTACTCCTAAGATTATCTTCATCTGTCTCATAACCATCTTCCATTTTTCGACATAAATGATTAAACAACATGACAAATAGATAATGTCGTGATCTTGAAGCGTCAAATGATTCTGCCATCTTATCAAGCATATCATTGACAAAATACCTTGCATACTCAATCACAACCACACCAGAATCCAATATGCAAATAAATGTTGAAGATTCAAAATTGATAAAACATATAAGAAAATAATATAAGAATCTTTCACTAATCAATTTTGATATACCCATTTGTCTACTGCGGAATGTCTGGAATTAGATGGATGCTTAATGGATCAACTAATTTAGGATCATCAGAGCCTTCCTAAATTTCAACTTTGATTAGAATAGTCGGAAGCATAGCAACAAATGGAAGCACATCATTGAAAACCTGTGCATCTCGTAAACTTCTACGAAAAGAATTATACACATTCAACTGCCTAGCTTGTAAGTCAAAGTGGACTAGTATCCAATGAGAATGTCTATCCATGAGAACAGGCATCAAAGCATGATCAAAAAATGTCCAGGGTGTATTGCAATGCATTCTCTCTCCAAGAATATACTCAACTATACTTGAATCATCCACAATAGTTTCGCGACGGCTGTGAACTCTCCTCACATAGGTTGCAAAAAAAGATATCAGCTGTTGTCATCCTTAAAGAACCCGGATTGTGGTACTTCATCATCTTCCTTATGTGATAAAAACATATATCTAGGTGCTGCATTTTTTTAAAAAAAAAAAATAATGCATTGAAAAAATTCAATGAATCAACAAACATATTAAAAAATTATTACTTTATCATCCAAGTAAGACTTCTCACAGTACAATTAATTGCACCAAGTCTTTGAATTAACAAAGATAGGACCAAACTCATAAGCGAGCTCAATCTTATCCTCTGTTTTTAGAAACTGCAATTTCCCTCTATAAATTAAAATAACAAAATATAATTATTATACATAAAAATGCTGAAAAACTAATAATAATAGTTGTTTCAGAACAACCTTACATGCACATAATACATTATTAAACACATAGATTGAAACACAGATAACATATAATGATACACAAATACCATAGATTGTCAAACAGTCAGCATACATTGTTACATAGATTACATAATGATTAAGTCTAATATAGCCATCATCATAAAGAGGCATTATTCTTTTTTATTTTTTGAAGAAAAAGTCAAATATTCTTAAATAACAAGACATGGAAACATCTTACTTATAACTTGGCATGTGACCAACTTTAAACCACTGCTCAAACTTCCTAACATCTTCATCATTAGGTGGTGCAAATCCAAATGGAAATGCACATTCACTATACTGACAATCGACTCCTTTACTAACAGAAGAACCAAACTCGTTCAAAAACGGAGACTGACAATGAATCCCAGGTTTCCTTGTCCACTTAATTCCAACTTGTGGAGTGGTCTAAGCCTACATAAACATTAAAAAATAAAGTGATTAATAAAAATAAAAAAACATAATATAAACTATATAAATATCATTGAACAAACTAAAAAAAAAAAAAGGGAAACAAAGGAAATCATAATCAAGAACCGATTTTCCCTTACAACCAGATTCAACAACTTGATCCAGCGCTTCAAGAACTTCATCTATATATATATAAGAAATCATCATATGAGAATTGTTTGGGAGCATCATGATCTTTCAACTCATTTTGTACATCACCAGAATGAGCATCGTGAGCTAGGGGTGAACACGGTTCGGTTCGGGCGGTTTTTGATTTATTTTTAAACCAAACCATTAGATTCGGTTTGGAGAAATTGTAAACCAAATCAAACCATTTAATTTTTCAAACTAAACCAAACCAAACCTAATTTTTCGATTTGGTTCGATTTTAAACCACCGTTTGTCTATCGACGTAATGAAAATGAACTCAAAACATGATAGTTTTATAAATATAAATATTCTATTATACTAATATGCTTTTTAAATACTAATACCAATATCAAACTCCAAAAGTCAGTAAATCTTACTAAAACACACACATAACTAATGAAATGTAACAGATAAAAAAAGCCCAAATAATGAAATATAACTAATGAAATGTAACAGATAAAAAAAAGCCCAAATAATACATAAACTTCAAATGAGTTATTGTCTGAATATGTTTATGGAAGTATTATTTTGTTCAAGCATCTAAATATCAACAACATATTGTGTATCAATTTTTCTCTAAAGGATCTTATTCCATAAAAATAAAACAACCAAAACATGTACAAGCAAAAATATCTTTCTAGCTCTAAGTTAGCTTTGTTTTTAAATTCCTTATCACATTCATTGGTGAATGTGACAAAGGTATGCTACCAAACCATTTCTCTCGATCAACAACAAAATCACCAACCTGGAAAAAAAAATGAATTAAATTATACTAAAACAGACATAACATAACTTCTAATAAAAATAAAGTCACTTATAATACATATGACAAGAAAACATTGTTACAAGAACAACAAATTTTGTTACAAAATATTATGTAATTTTCCAAACATAACAAACATTGAAAAAAAATAAAATTGACTTTTACACAAATAACACAATATTTGTACTACAAAAATATTAAGTAACATACCATTTTAAACAAATAACATACACTGATACTAATGCTTGCAAAGAGTAACATAACTTACAATACATGTAACATAAACTATTACGCAGGAAACATATCATGTTACAAAAATATCAAATATTATTATAAAAAACATAAGATAAGTTGATATACATGTAACAAACAATGTTAGATAAAAAAACATATCCTGCTACAAAAATATCAGACATCGTTTCAAGCATAGCATAGAGTGTTAATCATCATAAATTAACAAATAATAACTCAAAAAATCAACAACACACCGCTACAACTAGATTACACATAAATAGAAGCATTAAATCCTAAATCAATCACTATTTCACAAACAAACCACCCTAGATTTTACATAAATAACTACATGTAACTATGAATTTCAAACAAAATACACATTATTAGAAAATAAATTACAACATAATCTCAAAATATAAACAAACCTTGGGAATGTATTTGTCAGGTGATTCCCTTGACAAATTAGAAATCTCATGTTTGCGTCTCTTCTTCAAAGGAAGTGATGGAGTAACTTTTTTCCTCTTCGAATCACTAACATCCACCGATTATGGCGAATGACTGGCTTGCAAAATAGAACGAGTAGTACGATGCTAACTGCTCATTTTCAACACCAATAACACAATGCAATAACTACAATGCAATAACTATTTGATATATAGCAACTCAAACAATAAACAATCGGATAAAGACTAGTTGAGATTTCAAATAACCGATGAAAAGTTAGGGTTCTAACTACAAGCAGGACGAAGAAGAAACCGTGAAGAAACCATCAGATAATGATTAATAATAATTAAAATATTAAATAAAATAATAATAGGCTGAAATTCCTAAAATACCAAAAATAGTATTTTTTAAAAAAACTAGAAACAGTAAAAACAGAAAAAAATTAAAGTGACAATAAATACCATAATTAGCTCAATTAAGTAATGAAAAGCCCAAACACTGGCCCACTTCTTAGGCCAACTATACGACCCGTGGCTTTTTTCTATATAAACCTTATTGGTCTTAGGATTTAGCAGGTGGAAACAAATTCTCTGCCGAAAGATTTCAAGGAGAGAAATAAGAGAGCCAAATTCTCTCCATGTCCAAGAAGATTAAAGTCTTCTCAAATTCCAAATCAAGTTCCAAATTGAAGTTTCAAAGTAAATTCAAAGGAAAAATGCAGAAATTCTAAGGAGATTAAAGTCTTCCTTAGATCAAGTCTTCAAGTTTAAATTCGGAGATCTACAAAGATTGAGGCTTAAGTCTCAAATTCTTCATCAAGTACAAATTCAGAGACATACAAAAATTGAGGCTTCAAAGTTTCAAATTAATTTCAAGTCGAAGATCAAGTCACGTGGCACTTCGCCTTCAATGTTGGAATCGTCAATCAGAGGAGTTTTGCAACTTAACAAATTGCAAGAGTGTCAATCAACTTGTATTTTTCTCAAATTCCAATTTATAAAAAATTTCCTTATTATTTATTTTAATATATGGAATTTGTTTGAACCAAATTTCTTGGTACGTCTAATGGGACTCTTTTGCCTCTCATCTCTTGATTTCACAAAGTTCGTTAATTTCAAGTACTAAAAACGCAATGGAAAGCGAGAAAGGAAAGGAAATTGTGACTTCTCCTGAGAAGACATTTGTTGAGAGCATGTGTATTGGATCTGGGTGGTAGTTGGGAAACTCATTTGCCTTTGGTCGAGTTTGCCAACTACAACAGTTTCCAGACAACCATCGGCATGGCCCTATACAAAGCTCTATATGGCCAACGATGTCGTTCATCGATTTATTGGGACGAAGTAGGCGAAAGAAAGATGTTAGGGCCTGAGTTGGTCAAGAAAATGGTTCAGGCTATTGAAAAGATCAGGGCAAGGATTAAGGCTACACATGACCGAAAGAAAAGTTATGCTGATCAGAAAAAGAAAAGCATGGATTTTAAGAACCGGGAGAAAGTTTTTTCTCAAAGGGGCGCCAATGAAGGGTGTATTCGTTTTGGTAAGAAAGGAAAGTTGAGACCGAGTTACATCACCCATTTGAGATATTGGAAAGAGTTGGACACGTGCATAACGTGTTCCACGTGTCTATGTTGAGGAAATATGTTCCCGACCCAGGTCATGTTGTCAATGTTAAGTCAGTTAAGATATGGAAAGATCTAACCTATCATGAAGCTTCAACAGCAATACTTGACGGAAAGGTGCGCGCAGTGCATAACGTGTTCCACGTGTCTATGTTGAGGAAATATGTTCCCGACCCAGGTCATGTTGTCAATGTCGAGTTAGTTAAGGTACTGGAAGATCTAACCTATGGTGAAGCTTCAACAACCATACTTGACAGAAAGGTGCATGTTTTGAGGAATCGTAAGGTTCCGTTGGTTAAGGTCCAGTGGGGCAGCTACAGTAGCGATGATGCTAGGTGGGAAAGAGAGGCGGATATGCTGAAGAAGTATCCGGAGTTAATAAAACAAGTAAGCTGAATTCTGAAGACGGAATTAAATTAAGTGGAAAGGGGTTATAGCGACCTGAATTTTCATAAATGAAAATTATTATTTTAAAGAATTTTTAATGTGTCGCTATCATCCTAATCCTTTATTTCAAAATTGGTCACGATAAAGATTTTAAAGAATTTTTATTGCTCGTCTAATTTATTTTAAAGGAAAACGCGATTTTGTAATTGAATTTCTGACTCGAGTCTAATTATTTAATATTTTCAAAAGTTTGCGGATGACGTCCAAACTCTTTGTTGGGCTAGTTAATAGTTCAATTTCTTTAGCCAAGCCCAAATTAATATTTAAAGCCATTTTTTATTTAAAATTTAAGCCCAATTTTTTGAATCCAAGCCTTATAATTTATTTATTTACGGCCAAATTATGTCTTCTTTTATATTCAAAGCCTAAATAATTGCAAAGCCCAATTCTGAAAGAATCCAGCCCATTCTTGTTTACCAAATTAAACTTAACCATACAGGCCTTAGACCAAGTCCACCAAATTTTTGACTCCAGTTAACTCATAAGTAAAAGTGCAGTTGTGTACCCTATTTTCCCATATTCTGTGCAATCCATTTTCCCCGTGATTTTATTCCACGTTACCTCAATCTCTCCCATGATCCTAAAAAATCCATTAGCAACATTTTTCATCCATTTCATATATTGTATATATAACTGTCTCTCATTACCAAAATTTGCAATCATTCAGCAAAAGAACCCATTCACTATACACGAACAAATACATTCATTACATTCATCACACACCCAAATTCACAGAAAGAAATTATCACTCAGAAATTTCACACACACAGCCACTGCCAACATTCTTTCACTACCGCAGGTATAAATATAAACACGTATACACACACAGAAGCAGCCACTGTTGCCTTGAATCGAACCTGATTCCGCCATCGACCAGCTAACATTCTTTTTACCAACCTGCTGTCCGCCGTCCATTCACCACCATCAGCCATCAAACTAAATTTAGAAAAAATTTGGGGGAGGGTGGGAGGGGCAGAAAAAGAGCAGCCACTGCTGGCTGCTCATCACCGTCGATCGTCCCGACGTACCACTACCCTTTCAACCCAAAATGCTCCATAAACAGAAATTTGAAAGCCAAAGAACCTATTCAACTTACCTTGGCCAATGTTCGCCGGAAAATCCAGTCTTGGCTGGAATTCTTCCAACCAATATGAACCTAGTTGCGAAACCGGACTCTTCAGTGTACCATCACCCATTACTCAGCCTTTCCATTGAACGCAGCCTCGGTCAACACCCTGTAGATCGCGAACCCAAACCGCGACTCCATTTCTCGACCCCCATCGCGAATCCATTTGAACCTAGGTCGAACCCAAAGCCCTGAACCTCTCTGCTCACCCGTAACCTCCATTTATGAACCCCCGACAAACATGTCCTGAAGTCCCTGCCTTACGCGAACCCCGTCGCTCTCTCGCTCTTCCAGACCCTCTCTGATTCTCAATTGAATTTGGGAATTAGGGATTTAGATTTTTAATTAAATCTAATTTTGCGCTTCAGGACCCTAAGTTTAAAATATAGTCATTTTAGTCCTTTAGTAGTTCTAGAATTTTAAATCTGTCATTTCAATTTTATTACTATTATCTCAGTCCCTGTAGTTTCAGTCTTACCTATTTTAGTCACTAAAGTTTTGAAAAACTCTATTTCAGTCATCAAGTTCCAGTTTAGTTCGTTCCACTCCCTAGTGTTTTTAAAATTTATATTTTCAGCCTTAAACTTTTATTAAGTTGCATTTTAGTCCAAAACTTTCAAAGTTTGGTTATTTTACCCTAAATTTCAAAGCTCACGATTTAATTCCATACTTTTATTTAATATTAATTATTTTCAAAATTGCTAATGTTAATTATTTAATTGTCTAGACGAGGAGCATAATTTCATGCACATTCGACTGCCTTATAGCTCAAACTCAAAAGGGAAAACCTTAACGAGGTAGATTTCTTACTAAAGTTGTTTCCAAAGTTATATGCGCATGTTTTATGAAAATATGATGCAATTACATGTTATGTGTTTATATGATTTATGGAATTGATATGAAAGTATGCGCATAATATATCTCACCTTAATCGGAAGCCCACAGACATAGCTCACCTTAATCGGGAGCCCACAAACCTAGCTCACCTTAACCGGGAGCCCACAGGCCTAGCTCACATTAGTTGGGAGCTTTAGGCTTAGCCTGCTATTTTAGCGACCCCACCGACATAATTGCATGTGCATATGTATTTAATTGTATAATATATATTACATGTTTAAAAGTTAGCGCGTGGAAATCTACTAACACTCACCATTTATTTCAAAATATTTCAGGGTCGGGAGCTGGCAGCGACTCGACCGGGGTTGGTAATTGAAAGAAAAAAATGAATTGTTTAATTGCTATAGTTTTCTTCTATTGAAATAATTATTGACAATGTTGTTGTTTTAAAGTTTGAATATTTTGTTATTGCTGACAATGTTTTCATTTGAAATTGCATATGAAATATTATTATGTTATTTAAGTAAATTTTTCTGCACTTATTTACATGAATGTTTAACTTCCGCATTTGTTAATAAAGAAATAGAAAAGAAGTTTGATAGTGTCTCGGGTGGTTAGAATTTGGGGTGTTATAGTTTGGTACCAGAGCGAGGTCTATGTTTCTATAGACTCGCTTAAAGAATATTTTGAAAAGAAATTTTGACTATTTTAACTTAACTGCCAACTCCATGTAAAGTTATTTTATTTTCAAAGAATTGTTTAGATACGATTTTGTAAGTTATATGCCTTTTTGTATCTGTTGGAAATTTATGCATGCATTAAAAAAGGAAAGTTACATGATATAGATTGACAGATACCACAGAAAAGTTAGAGTATTTATCGTATCCCAATAAAGAAAAGAAAAGAAAAGAAAAGTTTTGTAGAGTTTGAGATAGCTATGGGCATAGTATGAGCATAACATGAATTTTAATAAAGACATGACCAACGTAAAGACAAAGGAAAAATTTCTTTTAAGTCCTCAAAATATGGCTAAAAGTTATTAAAGACCCCAACTAACTAGATTTTGCATAATTGCTTAACAGATATGTCAGCAAATAATGGAAACGGACAAGCTGAAGCAGTTGGGTTAGCATATGAGAACTTCGTAGCTAACCCTAACTGGACTCAGAGTGAGCATGTGGGTCGTGTTCGTGCAGCTCGTACTTGAGCCATGAACTTTGGATATCATATGACCACGGCTCAGTCTATTCGACATTTGATAGACACCTTTGACGAGGAGGAGCAGACTGAAGCTATGAATGTACACTTTCACCTCCACATGGCTTGAGGTGGGGACATAAGCTTTGACCTATTCTGTGAGGTGCTCTTAGAGCATTAGGGAATGTATGCACAGTATGGCATCGTAGCCCTCCCCTTACCTGCACCCGTATCTGAGCCAAAGGAGGATCCAGAGGAAGATCCCGAGTAGGAGATTTCTAAGGAGATTTTTCCAGAGATTCCCGAGGAGATTCCGTATGGGATTCTTGAGAAAGAATCGGATGAAGAGCTAAAAGAGTAGGACGAAGTAGAGATTTTGGAAGACTCTAAGCCAGAATCATGCATTACTTGGGAAGACATACCTCCTCCACCTAAGAAGTTTAGGGCGTCGAGCAGTTGGGTTAGCGACGATGATGACTAGAGATAGGAGAAAGCTTGGAGTAGTTGTCATTGTCCATAGTTTACGTGCTTCTTTTCAGAGTTGTTCCTTATTCATTTCAAATGTTTGAGCACTAGATGCTCTTTTGGTGTATTTGTCTTAAAGGATATTCGATGAATAATAATAAATGAAAATTTTTTGTGTTCTCTGAGTTGTTCCTCATTATTTTTATGTTGTGTTGGAGTATATACCTTTCAAGTTATTACAATGTATATCTTTTTTTTTTTTTTTTGTAAGGAAATGATGTGCCTATCACAAATAGACGTGCTTCGAGAACTTATCTGGTTTGGGCAAGGAATGGCGCAGGCCCCGGCTCTAGCTCTGGTTCTGGCAGCACCTCTAGCTGGCCCCACGGTGCCCGTCCTCAAATAGTTCTGTGGGTACCATCCGCCGACATTTGACGGTGAGGGTGGGCCACTGGCTGTGGATGAGTGGATCCGCACTATGGAGAAAATTTTTCCGCCACATCTCATGCCCCGAGGATCAGAAGGTTTTGTGCTTGGAATTCAAGTTGGTCGGTGGGGCTGGACATTGGTGAGAGTCAGTGTCCTATACCAGGACTGACGAGGAACTGAGAAACATGATTAGGCTCAGTTGAAAACTGAGATAATGGATAAGTACTTCCCTCAATGCCTGCAGAGTGTTGCACCCCCTCAATGCTAGAAGTGTAAGAAGCACCACTTCCGGGAGTGTAGGAAGGGGCATAATGTCTACTACCACTGTGGCCAGCCAGGCCACTTCGTCTACAAGTGTAATAATGGTGGGCCAAGCAAGGGCACATATCAGAAAAAGATCGCAAAGAAGGGGAAGGCCAGGTCCCATGAGGGCGCCGTGGAGGACCCAGACGTGATAGCAGGTAAACTTTCTATCTCTGGCACTCCCATATACGTGTTAATTGACTATAGTGCTACGCATTCATTTATATATGTTGCATGCCTAGCTTGATTGAACATGATAGGGGAGAAAACTGATAGTGTACTTGAGGCTAGTATGCCATCAAATGGACTGATTGATACATATGAGATAGCTAGGGCAATACAAATAAACTTTGACGGTATGATAACTAAGGCCGATTTAAATGTCATTAATATAAAAGACTTTGACATAATTTTGGGAATGGATTGGTTAAGCGATAATCGAGCTACCATAATTTCTCACAAAAAGTAAGTAGTTTTTTGACAGAATGGAGATGAAGAGTTTAAGTTTTACAGGTCAAAGATTAAGGCACTACCCTACCTTATCTCCGCCTTCAAACGAGGAAGCTATTAGAAAAGGCAGACTGTTAGGGGTATGTGGTTAGCCTTTAAGGAAAACCTTCTGATGATATATCCCTACACAGTGTACTAGTGGTACGTGAGTACCCCGATATGTTCTACGAGAATCTGCAGAGTGTTCCACCCAGCAGACAAGTGGAATTTACCATCGACCTAGTACCAGGAGCCGCTCCTACCTCCAAAGCTCCTTATTAGATGGCACCGAAGGAGCTATAGGAGTTAAAAGTTCAAATAGAGGAACTTTTGGAGAAGGGGCCAAGTGTGCTTTCCTAGGGATCACCGGTCCTGTTTGTGAAGAAGAAGGGCGGGAGTATGAGAGTGTCTGTTGACTATCATGAATTGACCAAGGTGACGATTAATAACAATTACCACACTCAAGGATTGAAGATTTGTTTGATCACTTGAAGGGAGCATCTGTCTTTTCTAAGATTGATTTGAAGTCAGACTATCACCAACTGAAGATCAAGTTAGTAGATATACCCAAAACGGCGTTTAGAGCTAGTTTCGGGCATTACGAATTTACAGTAATGTCCTTCAGTCTGACGAATGCCCTACGGTATTTATGGACTTGATGAACAGGGTGTTCCACGAGAATTTAGATAGGTCTGTCATCGTGTTCATCGACGTCATCCTAATATACTCGAGGAGTTCGGAACAGCATGTAGAGCACTTGAAGACTGTGTTGGAAACTCTGCAAAGGGAAAGGTTGTTCGCGCAATTCGAGAAGTGTAAATTTTGGCTAGACCGTGTAGGGTTAGGCCATGCAGTGACAGCTAGGGGAATTGAGGTTGACCCCGTTAAAGTTGAGGCTGTTATTAACTGGTCTCCACCTATCAATGCCACTGAAGTGAGAAGCTTTCTAGGTTTGACCGGGTATTATCAGTGATCCATAGAGGGTTTTTCCAAGATAGCGGATCCAAAGACACGGCTCACCTAAAAGGGTGAGAAGTTCATTTGGATAGATAAGTACGAACATAATTTCCAAGAGCTAAAGAAAAGATTGGTTTCAGCACTAGTGTTGGCGATACCAGATGGCTCTGACGGGTTTGCAATCTATAGTGGCGCGTCAAAACTGGGGTTAGGTTGCATTTTGATACAGAAGGGTATAGTAATTTCCTCTGCGTCTAAGCAATTGAAACCCTATGATTATCCGACCTATGATCTCAAACTCGCTGCTGTAATGCACGCTCTAAAGATTTGGCGTCATTAGTTATATTGGAGTAAATACGAGCTCTATACCAACCATAAGAGCCTTAAGTACTTTTTCACTCAGAAGAAGTTAAACATGAGACAAAGAAGCTGGTTGGAGCTTCTCAAGGATTATGACTGTGATAACCTGTACCATCCAGATAAGGATAACGTAGTCACAGATGCCTTGAGCCAGAAGAGCATGGGTCACTTATCAGCACTTAGGACAGTTCAACGCCAGCTGATTAAGGATTTTGAGAATTTGAGGATCGAAGTAGTTGTACTACAAAGATGAGATCAACAGTGCTTGCAAGTTTGACAGTTAAACCGGACTTAAGAGACATAATAGTTGTGGCACATAAGGAAGATACATTTCTGCAAAAGATAAGAGTTGGGGTCAGAATAGGAAAGAGAAAGGAGTTTGAAATCTCTATTGACGTTCAATGGCCATCTATGGGTGCCAGACACGATGAGCTCTGGGACAAGATTCTGACTGAAGCCCATTTCGTACTGTATGCAACATATCCAGAAGGTACTAAGATGTACAGGGAGTTGCGCGAAACCTTATGTTGGAGAAACATGAAGGGAAGTATCGCCAAGTTTGTTGCTAAATGTCTGGGGTACCAACAAGTGAAAGCCGAACATCAGCGACCGTCAGGGTTGCTGAATCATTTAGAGATCCTGGAGTGGAAATGGGAAACGATTTCTATGGATTTTGTAGTGGGTCCCCCTAGATCGACTTACAAAGTCCGCCCATTTCTTGTTAGTCCGTATGAATCTCAACATGGATCAGCTTACTCAAATCTATATTAAAGAGATTGTTTAACTTCACAAAGTGCCGGTATCCATTGTATCAGACAGAGATCCGCAGTTTACTTCGAGATTCTGGAAGTTATTGCAGACCGCGATGGGCACTAAGCTAAAATTCAGAACAACCTACCACCCTCAGCCAGATGAACAGTCCAAAAAGACTTTCCAGATATTGGACAACATGCTGAGAGCATGTGTATTGGATCTAGGTGGTAGTTGGAAAACTCATTTGCCTTTGGTCGAGTTTGCCTACAACAACAGTTTCCAAGCAACCATCGATATGGCCCTATATGAAGCTCTATATGGCCAGCGATGTCGTTCACGAAGTCGGCAAGAGAAAGATGTTAGGGCCTGAGTTGGTCAAGAAAACAGTTCAGGCTATTGAAAAAGATCATGGCAAGGATTAAGGCTGCACAGGATTGACAGAAAAGTTATGTTGATCAGAAAAGGAAAAGCATGGATTTTCAAATAGGGGATAAATTTTTTCTTAAAGTGACACTAATGAAGAGTGTACTTCGTGTTGGTAAGAAAGGAAAGCTGAGACCGAGGTACGTCGGCCCATTTGAGATATTGGAAATAGTTGGAAATGTGGCGTACCATTTGGCATTGCCTCTAGAACTTTCGGCAGTGCATAACATGTTCTACGTGTCCATGTCGAGGAAATATGTTCCTGACCCAGGTCATGTTTTGAATGTTGAGTCAGTTAAGGAAGCTCTAACAATCATACTTGATAAAAAGGTATACGTTCTGAGGAATCGTGAGGTTCCATTGGTTAAGGTCCAGGGAGGCGGCTACAGTGGCGATAAGGCTACGTGAGAAAGGGAGATGATTATACTGAAGTATCCGAAGTTAATAGAACAAGTAAGCTGAATTTCGAGGACGAAATTAAATTAAGTGGAAAGAGGTTATAGCAACCTGAATTTTCATAAATGAAAATTATTACTTTAAAGAATTTTTAACGTGTCGCTACCACCAAAATACGTTATTTCGATATTGGTCACAATAAAGAATTTATGTCGCTTATCTAATTTATTTTAAAGGAAAACGTGAGTTTGTAATTGAATTTATGGCTCGAATCCAATTATTTAATATTTTCAAAAATTCACAGGTGACGTCCAAACTCGTTGTTGGGCTAGTTAATAGTTCAATTTCTTTAGGCAAGCCCAAATTAATATTTGAAGCCATTTTGTTTAATTTAAATTTAAGCCCAATTTTTTGAAAGTTTAATTTCACAAAAAGTCCCCAACCTTTGAATTAAGGATCGGCTGGGTCTTTAACCTTTTTTCGCTCTCCTTGGTCCCCAACCTTTAATAAATTTACACGATAAGTCACTTCTGCGACTATTTTGCCAATTTATTTAAAAGATGACAGTTATACCCTTAGCTTTTTAATTTTAAAAATAAAATATTTAAAAATAATAAAAAAATTTAAAAACAAAAAAAGAAAAAACTCACCCCACCCTCCCTACAATTGCTGCAGTTTCCGGCGGCCAAAATAGGGGGGTGAATCCTCCCATGTGCTGCCAGAAGGGGGGATTTACAACCCCTAAAAATGCTGCCAGAAATGGCAGCAGTGTGCTGCCGTTTCCAACAGCAAAAAGAAGGGGTGAATTCCTCATTTTGCTGCCGTTTGGGAGGGAGGAATTCACTTGCCCCTTTTTTTGCTGCCGGAAACGACAACATTTTGCTGCCAATTGGCAGGGGTCCATTGCCATTTCTGGCAGCATTTTAGGGGAGGGGGTGAATCCCCCTTCATTGGCAACATGGCAGCATTTTGCTGCCATTTTCAGCAGCAAAAATGCTGCTAGAAATGGCAGTAGACGACATGCTGTCGCTTTTGGCAGCACATTTTGGGGGGGAGGGATTCATCCCCCATTTTGGTCGCCGGAAATGGCAACATTTTACTACCGTTTCTAGCAGCAGTTGTCGGGAGGGAGGGGTAGAGGCGAGGCTGGGTTTTTTCTTTTTTTTTTAAAAATTTTTTTATTATTTTTATAGATTTTGTTTTTAAAATTAAAAAATTAAGGGTGTAACTATCATTTTTTTAAAAAAATTGACGGAATAATGGCAAAAAGAATCTATCGTACGAATTTATGAAAGGTTGGGAACCCAAGAGAGTGAAAAAAAGGCTAGGGACCTAGCCGATTCTTAATTCAAAGGCTGGGGACCTTTTGTGCCATTAACCCTTTTTGAATCAAAGCCTTATTTATTTAAGGCCAAATTATGTCTTCTTTTATATTCAAAGTCCAAGTAATTGCAAAGCCTAATTCTGCAGCAGTCTTTGTGATACTTCTGCAGCAGTCTTTTTTTCAAAAGTCCAAGTAATTGCAAAGCCTAATTCTGCAGCAGTCTTTGTGATACTTCTGCAGCAGTCTTTTTTTCAAAAAACGACTTATTAACACCAATCTTATGATTGCAGACCTATTAATAAAAGGATTGCCACCAAAGACATTTACTGAACATGTCCAAAGAACGGGCATTACCCAAAATGGTCATGACCTTATGTAATTTATGATTTGTGATATTTACGTATTTGACGCTCTGAGCTCAATTATATTGTTTTTTGATAAGTTATTTTCATGTCTCAATTTTAGCGTATACGGATGTTAACATGAATGTTGACAGGATAATCTTTACCAAGACATTATTATCTTATGTCTCATTACGTATTATGTTGAGTGAGAACTAATACTGCAGTACATGGAAGGAATTATATTGAAATAATGATGTAAAATCGCCATGACTCTTATTGGTTATGACTTACGGATAGACGACCAATGTATGTAAAATTTTAGCTTTATGATATGTGCATTATGTTATAGGCCACTTATGGAAACAATATTATATGGGCCAAGTGGGAGAATATAAGACCTAGTATTGTGGCCCACATAATATTAGCGGTCTAACGGGCTAAAATTAATTGGTTAATTAATGGGTGGTTTATTAACTACCCACTTTGATGGAAAGTGGGTAGTGTCTTGCGCCCAAAGAAACTGGTCTCTAGGATTTCAAGTAACCTAGAGTTTTTGGGCATAAAGAAACTGCCTCTCTCTGCCTATAAATATGAATGGAACCCATAAGTTATATACATTCAATTACAGAAGGCTAGCAGGGAGAACTGTTTCTTCTCTTGTATTTCTCAACAGCCTTTGATCACAATAACTATCATGGATCAAGGTATATTCTAATGAACCTTGAGTAATTATTTTTGTGTACGTGAAAGTTAGGAATTCTAAAGATTTGGGGATTAAGGTTTATGTAAATTGTATTGTTGCATGTTGATTAATTGCTAACATTCGCCCCTTATTTATCACAATGTTCCCTTGAGAGAGCTCAACTGTTCGACGGATATGGTGTCGGTAGTGGTGGAGTTGGTCGGATGGTGTGGTGGTGGCGACGGGAGTTTTAAGAATGGTGATGAAGAATAATTATGTGATCACTTGACCTTACATACACACACAAAAAATGTAGGAAGTAAATATAATGATAATAATAATAATTTAATTATTCTAAAATATTATAGTAAAAATAAAAAAGGGGTATATTTACAATATATTGGGGTAAAATTATAATTAGTTTTGTTTAAAGGGGTAAAATTAATTGTCTTATGTAAAAGAGGGTAAAACCTCTAATTATCCGGTTATTCTATAAAAAAAACTTAACTCTTCTTAAAGGAGCGAAAATTCTTACGTGGTTTGCCAAGGTGAACACGCCACATATGCTGGCCAAAATGCAACTCAAATTCCCTCCCTTTTTTTATTGGGCGCACCCAAAAAAAATCAAATCTGCGATATTAATCCCCAACCCAAACCCCACCCGCTCCACATTTCAGAACTCATCCCTGTTCCCTTTTCTCCAAAAAAAAAAAAAAAAACTCTCTCTCTCTCTCTCTCTCTCCCTGAGCTCCTGCTCATCCCCTAACCCAAATCGTCCAGACGGCCAGGGAAGACCACTGGACGCTGACTTCTTTGACGAAAAACCGGCCCCCAAAGCTCTCTTTTCCTCAGTGTCTGAGTTTTTCATAGAAAAACCGGCTCCCTCCATCATCGCGGGTAAAGCAGCTTAGTCGCAGGAGAAGCCCACCGGCCACTGCCTCTTGTGACAGAAAATGGCGCCCCCAAATCTTTCGCTCTCGCGTTCAAAGCATAGCTCCGACTGCCACACTCTCTCTGCGATTTCTGCAGGACCCAAACCCAAACTAGGCCGCCGGCAAGCTCGCTGCTTCTCTCCAGGTAATTTTTCGTTCAATTTTTTGTGTTCTATTGACCAATTTCTGTTTTTGTAATTTTTTTGTTCCCTCTTTTGCTCCACAATTTGAAATGGTGTCTGCCTTTGTTTTTCCCACGTTTGGTTCTATTCTTCAGAGTACTTAATGGGTGTTCTTTCTCTATCTATCTGATATTCATAACAAAAATACAACTTTATATTCAACATCAGATGAAGAATACAAATATACAATGTGAAAGATTTATAATCAAAATCAACAATTGCATCAATAATGATAATTTAAATGCAAAATGCCATAGTAAAGTTAAACATGTATATATGACACACGCATGTACATTCATGAATAACTAAACGTATTGCTATAAAAACTAAAACTCAAGGGATGACAACATGTGCTTGTACTAAAAACACAGCTGCTAAACTAATTAACATGCTCTGCAAAATAGGACACTAATTATCTTATGAATAACATGCATGACTTAGCAAGAAAGAACCAGATCAGGAAAGATAATCATATACAATAATCTCAAAGTACAGCACACATTACTAAACGAAGGAATATACAATATTTTTATTAGAATATCAAGTCCAAAAGAAACCTTCTAAAGAATATCCGAATTAGATTATCCAATTCTACTCTGAGAAACAAAAAAAATCTCAACTAAAATTCAGAAAGTGAATTTCAAAAACTACCTAAAAGTAGCCTAATTTATGTAGTAGAATAAGCAAATCATTAGCAACTTAACTTTTGGAGCGATTCTACATTATTACTAATAACAAATAAGAAATTAATGATTAATAACAAAATTAGTATTTCCGTCCGTTGGGGGTGGAGAAACTCAGTATCAAACGGTCCAAACTTCTCTTAAAAAATCATCAAATAATCGACCCAAAAAAAAAAGAAAAAAAAGAAAAAGAAATACCGGCAAAGAATCTTAATCAATATACCAAAAACTAATGAACAATATACTCACCTTCCAATCTGAAGAACCTTCACGAATTCAGACCAAATTTGTGGATCGCGTGCCTGATGTGTCAATCTCAAATGAAACCCATTATTATTATTATTATTATTATTATTATTATTTTTAAGATCAAAATCGCACACTTCATTTATTTACATATAAGTTGGGTGAAAAAGCACAGTTCATGATACAAATTAGTTCCCACAACTAATGCCAGTACATGACATTCAATGGTTTTCAGTACAGTTTGAAATTGTACCATACAATGAAGTCATTTAGCTGAATTAAGTGCTGAGTTGAATCTACATATAACTTTACATTGTACCATACATAGAAGTCACTTAGACATTAGCCAGGAGGGTTCAAAAAGTACTTTACAAAACTTGAAGATATATACATTATTTTAAGGGGAAAAAAGAAGGAAAAAAGCTTCTAGCCTAAGGGGATCACAGGCTCCTCTTTCTTATTCTCTCATCAACCCTTTCTGTATTGCCATTATTTTTGGCAAGGTCACCAATTCCCTCATAGCCCACAATTTGTCCAGCAACCCTTGTCAAAAATTTGAAAATGTTATATAAAGAAT
>CAVNYN010248326.1:0-11886 GCA_963692815.1 Nyctanthes arbor-tristis
AGAACAAGTAAAGAGTCCCCTGCAGCGAGGACAAATAACGGCGATGCTGTCTCGGGGGAAAGTTCGGACGAGAATTCGAGTCCGACTTCTACAAGCAGCGGAAAGAAGAAGAGCAAATTGCCTTTGATACTTGGGATCACAGGTTCTGTGTTTGGTGTGTCTTGGATTGCTATTGGCATTTTTGCTATTTTCCGCCAGAAAGCGAAGGCAGCGGCCGCTGTGGCTGCCGCAACTGCAACAGGTTAATTACTAAAATAAAACTACCGTTGACCATCTCATCGAAAGGTTTAAAATAGGGTTAATTACACTTAACGTCCCCAACCTTTCAAGTTTATTGAGATTACATCCACAACTTTTCAAAAATGTTACACCTGATGTCCCTCTAACGATTTCCATATATTTCTACCGTTAAAGTTGGAGTATTATCGTAAAATATCAAAAATTGAATATTTTAATTTTTTTAAAAAATAAAAATAAAAAAAAGAGCTCCCCCACTTTACTGTCATTTCCGGTCAAAAGAGGGGGAGTTTCCCCTCCTGTGCTGTGCTGCCATTTCCGGCAGCCATCAGGAGCCCCCAATGGCTGCCCGAAATGGCAGCAAATTGTTGTCATTTCCGGCAGCACGAGGGTGGTGGAGGGGGGAGACTCCCCTTTTTTGGTCAGAAATAACAGCACTTTTGCTGTCATTTCCGACAGCCAAGAGAGGGGGTCTCCCCCTCTTTTTTTTTCTTTTTAATAAACATTAAAATATTTAATTTTTAGTAACTTACGATAATACCGCCAACTTTAACACTAGAAATGGATGGAAATCGTGAAAGGGACCTCAAGTGTAATACTTTTAAAAAGTTAGAGACCATCATAAATAAAATTAAAGGTTATAGACGTAATTTCAATAAATTTGAAAGGTTGGGGACGTCAGGCGTAATTAACCCTTTAAAATATTAGAAGTTTTGAATTTGATAAATATATTATGAATAATGCAGGGACAAATGGTGTAGCCCACAAGTCGAACCTAACACCGCACCCAAATGCCTCGCCAGTAGAAACCTATCGGCATCCTAACATGTCGCCAAACGAAGAAACTCCCATGAATCCACAAGTCTAAGTATTTTCCGGTGGTTATTCATTTCCTATTGTATTTTCTTTTCTCTTGCAAGTAGCAACTCATATTTTTAATCCGTCAGCAATCTCATTAAACGAGATTAGTTTTATTCCCAGGGGGGAACTTGTAAAATTTGATTCAAAAGATACAGGATGTGATTTTTTTCCATTAACTTGTAAGAATCTTTTATATATAAAGTTAAGGCTAATGCATTTGACACATTAATTAAATTTTACCATCAAGAACTTTGAACCAGATCAATGACAAAGTTCAATCACTTTTCTATCATTTTTTGTTGTTGTTATTATGTGACATTTTAGTTCTCCAACTGACATAGACTGAAGTATAATGGTTCAATTGATTTTAATCAAAGCTAAATGCCCTAATTAAAATGTGAGTATAATGACCCAATTGACACAAATTCAAATATGCTGGACCAATTAAAGTTTAAGTGAATCTATACTGTCCTCAATTGAAATTAACCCGGTTAGTCACCATTGTCCATTCCGGTCAGCTTTCCTATAGAATTACTTTCCAATTTGTCTTGATCCTGAAGCACAAAAAAAAAAAAAAATAAAATAAAATAATAATAATAAAAAATAAAAAATAAAAAAAGAATCTAGTTTTGAAAAGTCTATATGGTTCGAACTCGTGGTACAATGTTTAGATCTTCACGTTCTGGACAGAAGGTTTTGGATTTGAATCATACTTACTTCTTTGTTATTCCCCTCCATCATGTCCCCTGCATCCCACTGCATTAAAAATATATAATAATAATAATAAATAGAATACTTTAAAACTCAACACATCACCTTAAAATAAAAAAAAAAGGATTAATAGAATTGATTCATGTCTCCACGATCAGTTGATGAGAAATTAAACTTTAACATTTTAGGTCAAAGTAACAAAGTTAGAAAATAATTAGTAAAAAATACTATCAACTAGTCTAATATAAATTTATTTAAAAAAAAAGTATAATATAAAACTTCCCATTTGAAGTTAATTAGCAACGGAAAACATAAAGACCATTAATCAAGGTCGAGCAAGCTTTAATTAATTATGTATATATTATTCATTATAAGCAATCAAGCTGTCAAACCGCGCTGTCACTCGTTAATCACCAAATATGTACCCATACATTCTCTAATTCTCAACATCTACTAATTTATTGATTGTGGTGCTAATCATGAAATTATAATATGGTTATGTCGCAGCTTCCCTTTTTTCGTTTGATTTTTCCCCCAATAACTTGTAAGAATTTTTAATAACATATGTGATTGAGACTAGTAAGCTTGATACACTATTTTGGATTTTTTTTTTTTTTTTTTTGTGTCACAAGAACTTTGACCTTTCCTACCTGTATTGTTTAGCCCTCTAAGAGCAATTTTAATGTTGAAGGAAAAAATTCATATTTCTAAATAATGTATAGGAGGGGGAAGAGGGATATAAGAAAATCAAATACTTAAATAAAGAAAATAAATAAAATTGATATCGTGTAGGCTAAATAATTGTTTCTATTGCCAATTGCAATTTTTTCCTCCTATTCGGCCAATTAAATTTAAATTTACGTGAAAGGGTATGTCTTCCACGATCAGTTGACGAGAATCTTTTACATTTTATTTAGATCCCTCTTGGCTTAGAAAAACTACGTACGTACTCCTCAAAGTCAGAAAATCAATTGACAAAAATATATATCAACTAATATAAAACATCAAATTTTAGTCCTCCAATTTGAAATTAATTAGCATTTTTAGTCCTAATAAGATGGAAAATAGAAAACGATTAATGTCATCAAGGTCGAGCAATCTTTTATTTCATATATATAGCAATTAATTAAGCAACTAAGTTGTTGAAGCGCATTGTGAATGAACAATATATATATATATATGTGCTTGTACATTTGCAAAAAATTGAACTAGCTAGAGTCTCACATTTGTCACCCGTGGCTGCCATGGACAGCCGTCTTGTTTCTCTTGTACTGCTCATCCTCACCTCGGGCTTTTTGTTGGTGTCAGCTCATGACTATGGTAATTAAAAGCATATTTGCGCAAATTAAAAGCGCGTTGTAGTAACTTATTAATTTCATGTTTAAAGTGATCATGCATGCATGGTGTTTTTAATTTTGATGATCATTTTTTTATTTTCCGAACTAATTGCAGGGGCACATGGAAGAGTAGTCAGATCGATCCAGACTTCCTCTAACTCAGCTGAGAAATCAGTTTCACTGGCCACTGGAAGAACAAACCCTAAGGCTGGTAATGGTTAGCTGCTTTCATCTGCTTGTACTCATTAACTCTTTGGACATGTTTGAATAGTTGAAATTTGATACTTCTAATATATATTTCATCAGAAAAGGGAGGTTTTCTCAAAGTTATAAGTGTGATCATGACTTGTTCAGTATTAGGACTAAATGCATGGCGGAGTAGTTTCGTATGGCTCTGGCCCTCGTGGAGATTGATGAGCAACGATCCATGTCTTCCACAACCATGGAGCGGAGTCGAATGTAACAGTGATGCCAACCCTCGAGTAATCGCATTGTAAGGATTATTATCTTCTTCATTTTTGCTTACTGATAAAGAATATTTCATTCACTTTTTTCTTTGTTGGGGAAAAAAATTATTTACTCAATTATGTTTCCTTCATAGAAATTAATTTGCTAAATCTTGAAGTGATCAAATCCAAAATTCAGATTTCTTGGCAAGCAAGATCTCCTGGCAGGATATCTTCCTGATTTCAGTTCCATGGATGCTCTTGAGATAATGTAAATGCACATATCTTGATTTTTTATATTCAAATTTACAGTTCTGTTCATCTGTCTAGAGTATGTAATATATACTTACTATTGTACGTACGCTAATAAATGTCATAGAGATTTGCATGGAAATCATTTCTATGGAGTTATTCCTTCATTTCTTGGTGAATTCCCCAATCTAAAAGTTCTGTAAGTCAACTCCAGAATTTCCATTATAATTTCATTTCATCATTTCATGTCTGGTAGCTAGCTAGTGCTGTTGCATTGTAAATACATTACTAATGTTGCATCATATTTTCTTATTAATTTCAAAGGGATTTAGCAGATAATGATTTTGAAGGATTAGTACCAGATTCACTTGTCTGCAATGAGAATTTAGAATTAAGGTAAGATGAAACAATACTAGCTACATAGATCTTGAAAATGATCTCCCACCATATATACAGCTGGCTAGAGATCAGGATTAACATAAATCTTGGTCTGTTTTTCTCCACTTATATGACATAATTAATTTATACTACATTTTGTTGCTAGATTATATGGTAATAATGATTTATACCAATCCGGCAAGCAATGCCGGACCACGTCAGACACTACTCTAGTGCCTCCCCCTCCTCCTCCTCCATCATCAAGTGGTGATGCTGTTCCTCCAACTAGTGGTAGTGATACCTCTGAATCTCCGCCACCAACAAATACTGATACTCGATCAAGTCGTAGTGGTACATTTGGATCTCCGGCGCCACCAGTTGATACTGATACTCGATCAAGTGGTAATGGTACTTCTGAATCTCCTCCACCAAAAAGTAGTGATACACGATCAAGTGGTAGTGGAATCTACGGATCTCCACCAACAAATACTGATACTCGATCAGGTGGTAGTGACACCAATGAATCTCCGCCAACAAATACTCGATCTCGTACCTTTGAATCTCCACGAACAAATATCGATACTTCATCTGGTGGTAGCTTTGAGGTTCCAGGATTAATTAACATAAAAAAGAAACATAAAAAGAAGTTGTTGAAAATACTTAAGGGCGTAGCTTCTGCAGTTGGTGGATCCTGGACTATTGGTGCCATTTTTGCCGTATTTCGTCATTGTAGAGGCCGGAACTAGCAAAAGCAAAGGCGACGATTGAACTGCTTCCGTTTGCTATAAGGTTTTTAGTCGACCTACTGGTTCTTTAAAAAATGATCTTTTGTGAAATTAAGCGGGATCGAAAATTTGACCATTTAAACAGCTTTTTTAACAATCAATCATGCGTACATGTAATAGTTCACAGATATATTTAAACAATTGATGCACATCACTCTACAATTGAACCTTACGCAAATCAGTCAAATTCGATCACCAGCTAGCTCATTGAAAAAAAAAAAAAAAAGTAACAAAAGAAAAATATTGCATAGCATATTTGTTAACTCATGATGTCAATTTTTGAAATTAACTATCTAACAATTTATATTTGTCCAACGTACACACCAATCTTCAAATCAGGTGACAACAATTGTCACACATAGATCACATTTAATTTTTATGTACATGTTGTATTCACAACAAATTAAAATCATACCAACTATAATGTACGTATCACATTACTTATTTAATTATGACCTTTACAATAATTTTGTAGCATGTAACGAACAGTCAAGCCTTAGTTCATCTGGAATATAATAATTAGGCATAATAACAGCAATATTTTCTTTTTCAAGGATATCAAGAAAAGCATTGATAATTTGATATTGCACGATGAGAAACCCCCCCCCCCCCCCAAAAAAAAAGTAAAAGGCAAATTCCAGCAGGAATACAGGAAATACCCCGAAAGAAAATCATGGCTATGAATTTTATATATAGGAACCACATTTTCTTTTTATTAAAATTTTTTGCCTTGTAATTAGTATTTCGATTTTTTTGTTTTTTTGTTTTTTGTTTGGGGGGGGGGGGGTTACTTTGAATCGTGTCACATTTCGGGCACACTCAGTCTTTTTAATTTATCGACTGAATTATATGAACAATACCTCACTTGGAGTCTGAACAAGCAAGTCCCTTTTCCAACCAAAATTTGAATCAATTATATCCCTATATTTATTTTTGTAAATGTAAAATTTAGAAGCATTGGAATCGAAATGCATGCCGTTAAACACCGAGAAAAACTCAACCTTGATTATTTTTGTTACAACGAGAGAGACATCTTGGCAGTCATTGATTGTCAAGTTGAACTGAAATTGTTGAAAATTATTTTGTGATTATCATTTTGTTATCACATTATATCTGAGTGGTTATTGCTTAATTAGAATATGTTATAGGAAAAAAGACACACTTTCTTTTTCTTCTTTTTGATATAAGAATTTTCTTTCCTTTTTCATTTTTTGCTTTTTAAACTCTCCCCTATACTCATTATCTTTGTTGCTTAAAGCTTGTATGTCTCCACTCCACCCCACCCTACCCCACCTTCTCCATGAAATGTGAAGGGAAAGAAAAAAAGATGGCTTTTTTCTGTTCTTTTTCTTTTTTTTTCCTGTTCTTTTGATTATTCTAGAGGAAAGAATTTTATTTATTGTCTATCACTGTTTCAATTGATAGTATTGACAGAAAGAGGAGAACTATAAGATTTGATTGGCTTTGTTGATCTTAATTAGGATAATATTGATATCATACTAATATCTTACAAGGAAAGTAATGGCAAAGACTCATATTTTATAGATTGACTGGGAGAACAAATGATTCCTTGGGTGATTGATAAAAAGCTTCAAAGAACATGTGTTAGCCTAACTATAAAATAAGTTGAGCCAGATATATATATATATGTGTGTGTGTGCTTGCTAGAGTAATTTGAACAGATTCTTGAGTCCCTAATGTGTCAAGGACAACTGAACTCTCTCTTTACTCTTCTTCTCTTCTTAGGCAGCAGCATATTTAATTTGCTTCGAAATATGTTCAGCAAATTCCTTTGCTTAACTGATTGAAAGCTTCAAAGAAGATATTCTAAGAGTAATTTCATACGCTTAATTGTTAAAGTTGGTCTATAAAACCAGCGTTGAAGTAGTTTAAAATGTATTCTATTCTATTCTGTGGATTTCATTTCTAGTCAGTTTTCCTTCCACCACATCCCATAATCATAAAACCAATTCACCAGCAAACCCAACATATATTTCATTATGGTTGATGCAACCATTAATATGGTTATGGAGCGATTAGTGCCAATCATTGAGGAAAGGACACCATATGAGGAGGATCTGGTGGACACGACGCTCTTCCGATCTTGCCTCTCAACTGAACAATATTAAGCCGGTTGCTCAACCAGGCAGAGAGGAAAAGAAGTAAAGACCTACGTGTTGAAGCCTGTCTCAAGGAGATTGTAGAAGTGTTGTACAAGATGGATGAATCTTTGGATGAATTGGAGATGATGCAACTTAATGGACGACGTCAAATTTGAGGATCCCAACAAGAAGAAGTTCCTCCTCCTGGTTTCTGGGAGAAGGTAAGTACTTCCTTTGTCCAATCTCTTTGTACACGCCCTAAACAGGCTGTTGAGATTCATGTTGTTGCCCAGAAAATGGAACAACTAAATGAAAAACTAGAATGGATTACCAAGGAAAATGATCGACAGTTCAGATTTCTTCTGAATGTGTCCGAGTATTCTCCACGATCTAAGCCTGATTTACATGCCCCCTATCTTGATGTGTTCAAAGTACAGGGTCAAGAGACTGAAAAAGAAGATCTAGTGAGCAAGTTGTTGTCTTCACATGGTAAAAAAGGTAATTGTAATCTCGAGATTATCTCTATTGTGGGATATAGCGGGTTGGGAGATCGACAACTCTGGCTCAACTAGCATATAATGATGCTAGGGTGAAGGAACATTTTCAAGTAAAAGTATGGATCAATGTACCAGATTTTTTTGATGAGTTCAAAATTGTCAAAGCAATCATTGAATCTGTGGAAGGGGGTTGTCCGAATGTCAAAGGATTTGTAGGTATTGCAACTTTGATTAAGAGCATAATGTCACGGGCTGGTTTACGCCTCTTATACGTTGTCTAGCACCCGTGCGGCCTTAGCGTTCTGCCTCGTGCAGAAACGGCGCTAAGTCAGCCTACAACGTTGTCCCACACGACTTCCCACACGTCCCCCTAACCACTCGAGATTAAAGGCCGCAAACGTGTAGCGAATATATTGAACGGAAGTGAGTAAAGTACAAAGACAATCTTGGAGAATGCTAGAACGTTTTATTGACACTACAATAACAACGTTTACAAGAACGAAACTCACACAACCTCACTTAAGTGTTTCACTCTTGTATCACACTAACTCTCTAAGAATTTGCTGCTTCTCACTTGTTGTATTTACAATGGGGTTCACCCCTATTTATAGGCAAAATTCACTCAAACTCATGGGCCGGGCCTGGTTTAGTGTTTGGCATGGCAGCCCAGCTACCAGCCGTCGTCCAGCACGTCCTAGCCTGTTGCCAACCCCACGCCAGCAGTATTTCGGCCCAGCTGTGCGGCCCCTGGCACAACCGTCGTTCTCAGCAACTTGCAGCCATCGTTCTGGGCCATTCCAGCAACTTTCTAGCTGTCGTTCCAGATTTCGGTCAGCCGTCGTTCTTGACTTCTACCAGCAACTTGCACGGCCGGCTGGAAATCCGTCCCTCTCGATCCACTTGCATGGCCAGCTATCTGGCCGCCCCTCTCGGCCCACTTGCAAGGCCAGCTGGCCAAACGTCCCTTTCGGCACACCATGCCAGCCACATGTTGGCCCGCCATGCCAGTTGCTTTTCGGCCTGCCATGCCTACTGCCGGCCCAGCCGAAATTCTGGCCAACTTGCGTGCCACTTGCACGCCATTATTCCAGCCGTCGGCTATGGCCGTCTTTCTTGACCACGGATTTTCTCGGCTGGGGCCCACCATATTTTGGCTTCCACACTTAGCCAAATTTTCAGGACGTAACACGGGTCGGCATGCCATGCCGGGGCTGCTTTTAATCTGCTGTTCCCACTGGCCGGGCGCACATGTCCCATGCCGTGTGCCACATCTGTGCCTGTTTCGACCTCGGCATCGTCAATCTGCTGCCGTCTCGCCCGTGTCACATGCGGAGCGTGACAATAAGGTTCCTTCTTGTCCTAGATGATGTAAATACATTAACGGCTTGGTTCAATTGGGCAATACTAGAATTCTCTCTTAATCAAGGTAGACCTGGGAGTAAAGTTTTGGTGACAACCAGGAACCATACGGTGCCCGAAAATATGCGTACTACTCACTTGCTATCCCTAGAACCATTGACCGACTCTGATTGTTGGTCATTGGTGCGTCAAATAGCTTTCCAAGGAAGGAGAAAGGAGGATCTTCATAGACAAGAAAACATTGGTATGGAAATAGCCAAAAGGTGCAGGGCTCTTCCGATCTCAGTGATTTTAGGAAGTCTCTTGCAGAAGAAAATTACCGTGCAAGAATGGAAGTCAGTCTTGGAGAGTGAAATATGGGAATTGGAAAACAGCGAATTAGGACCGGCTTGTGTTCCCCTTTTATTTTGTGCTACGATGAATTGAGTCCCCCCTGAAGCAATGCTTCTTATATTGTGCTAAAGTCCCAAAAGATTCAGACATTAATGCAGATAAATTGATAAGAATGTGGATGGCACAAGGTTTTCTGTCAAGTGGAAGAGTAGAGGAGATGGAATCAAAAGGACGAGAGTGCTTTGAAGAATTAGTAGCAAACTTTTTTTTCCAGGATACTGCTGTAAAGAACACAATATATGCTCCTAAAGTTATACATGATTTTGTGCAACACCTTGCTAAATCCGAATGCTTAAGTCTTAAAGCTAGTGATATTTATACTTACACAGCATCTCAAATGAAGGGGTCCGTCATATAAATTGGAAAAATGAAGAAAATTTCTCAATCAGTCCAAACTCATTGTGCAGTGTTGAAAAGCTTAGGAGTTTTCTTTGCCATGGAAAACTTGCTCCAGATGTGCTTCGCAATCTAAGACGTGTTAGGGTACTGAGCCTAGATGAAAGTGATTTGGAAGGTCTTCCGTCGGATATTGGGAATTTCCTTATTCACCTAAGGTATCTCAGACTGAGTGGAGAACATAGAATAAGAAAACTCCCGAGATCACTGTGTGATTTGTATTATTTACAGACGTTGGATCTTCTAGGGTGCGTGAATCTCAAAGAGCTTCCCAAGGAAATATATAAGCTAAAAAATCTGAGACACCTTTTTGTTCCTCTATTCCTTCAAGAGTGGAACAAGTAATTACAGGTCCTGCAACACTTTGTTACCCAAAATCAGAAGCTCATGCACTAGCTCTGTGGTTGAACTTTAAAAGACCATCGAGATTAATGGATGGAAGCACTGCTCCTATCCGCCTCCAAGATTGTATCATCTCAGTATCTGGAGATGCTTCGAGTTTCCCCAGTGGATGGGGAGCCTCAACAATCTGAAATCTCTTAAGATGTACTGGTGTTCCACTCTGCCTCGATTTCTATGGAATCTGCCGTCCCTTGAGGAGCTTCAAATTTGGTTTGTGGAATCCTTGAAACACTTGGACAGTTATAAATTCTTGGGAATCACCACAGATAACATGAACATTAAAAAATCAGCATTTCTTGCATTCCTCAAGCTGAAGAGGTTAGAATTTCATGAATGCTGGGAGTGGACAGACTGGGAAGACATAACAACATTTACAGGAGGAGGGGAAAAAAATAAAGATAATGCGCTGTTTGGAGGAATTACACATCCAGTTCTGCCCCAAGCTCAAGTCGTTGGCCCTCGGCCTCCTCGGCAACACTCCACTGCAACGTTTGAATATTTCTGAGTCCTATCTTTTAATCAAACGATACAAATCATCAGAAGAAGAGGAGGGAGGAGGAGGAGAACTTGATAAATTCTTTCTTCCTGTCAAGTGCTTGATGAAGAATCTGAATTTGTTCCCTTGTGATATAATTCATCGTTGTAAATTCTTCCACACTTAATTTGTGATTTTCAGTATTATTATATTCACTTTTCTCTTATTAATTTGTAAATTTTAGACTCTTAATTCTTGAAGTAATTAAGCTCTTTCCTTGCAAATTATTATTACCAGTAATAATAATTATAGCTAGTCATTTAGGAGATCATGCCCTCAAGCTTCTTTCTTAAAAGGTTAAAAAATCCTGCAAAATTATAATTACCGCACTCATTATCGTTCTAGGAGCTGAATTTATTCTTATTATGATGAATAAAAACTGAAAAGCTCGATGTTGCTATTTTTGACAAAAATACCATTGTGAACTAATGCCTACGCGTCCAAGTTCAAACCTGGTGCCATAAAAGTTTAGACCAAGTGGTTAATTAATTTACAAATACTGATCCTCGAGCAAGTGGTAGTGGTATATTTGAATCTCCACCAACAAATCCTAATACACAATCAGGTCGCGGTACCAATGAATTTTGACCAACAAATAGAGGTACTCAATCTCATACCTTTCAATCACAAGCCACTGATATAAGTACACTATTATAAAGAAACCGAGAAAAAGAAATAAATGCTAGTTAATGGGGTTAATTGCAGTGGTTTAATTATTTGTAGATGGGATGTTTATTACGGTCCGGCTATGGAAACAAGGTCGGGTTCCTTAGAGAGCTCAGTCTCCAATCACAGACTGACACCTCACTTAACACACACTACATGGCAGCATCTTATTAGAAACCGGACTCCATAAAGATCCCGGCCTTAGTTTTTTAGAAATTTCCATATTTATTACGTGTGCTCTTCCGATCTCGTGGCAAAAAATGTATGAATGAAGTATCAAGCGTGTTGGTTACTCGGCACTAGAATTTTTTTCCGCATTGGAAAAGCTCTAACCAGCACCTCACGGTCCAAAACGCGACTTTCCTTTCAACAGCTACTCCATACAACAACCATAACCTGCCACGGTTGCTTCCATAGATTCGTACATTTGATTTTTCAGGATCGCGTGAAATGACTTTGAATTATTCAGGAGGAAAGCATTTTATTCACTAGTCGCGATAATCAGCAGCAAGGAGATAGAAGATCTTGG
>CAVNYN010248327.1:0-13384 GCA_963692815.1 Nyctanthes arbor-tristis
AATAAATAAGAGAATGGTGGCTTTTCCCGCTCTTTCTGGCTCTCTAAGTTTTCTGGCTCTATAAGGTTTCTAGCTCTATAAGATTTTTGGTGATATCATTTAATTCTTTTTTTGTATTTTTATTTTTATCTTTTTCTTTTGAGATTGTTATAACTAATTTTTTAAAGAATATTCACTTTTTCCTTTATTAACTCATATCCAATCCTCAATTCACGGTGGTTTTTTTAGCTAAATATTTTGAATTAGGGATCTATCACTTATCAAATCGAACACGAAATTAGTTGAGAGTTTTATTTAAAAAAAAACACATAGTAATTTTTATGATTCGAAAACTCAAGCATAGCACGTCTCTAAACTAATAAATTTCTAAAAATCTATAATATTAATTGTAAATTTCAATTTTTTATAATTTTTTAAGAAATTTTTATATGGTTATTGTAGTGCAATAATCAATTGATTTTTTTTTTTTAAATTATAGTACTCTAATTTGTCAATTCTATAATTAAATTGAAATTTTTTGATAATTTAAGTCTTACCGTACTTAGAGTTGGATTATTTATTTGAGTGATGGACCGAATATTGATACGGTTGCACTGTAATAGTTGTTCAACAATTTTTATTAAACACTTTATTTTTATTGAATCAGCTCAATTAATTTTTATTTATATATGTATAATTAACTGATGCTGTAATTCAAATAAGTGCTACGGTAGTTATATTTCTTACATTCTAGGCAGGAGGTCTTGGGTTGAAACACACCCGCCACTGCCCTCCCCTCCCCTCCCCTCCCCTCCCCTATCCTATACCCACCGTATAAAAAAAAAAAAAAAGAATTAATTGGTACAAAAAGTGTTACTGACAAATAAATTCAAATATAATAGAATGGTTATAAAAACTTATATTTCATAATATTAATATGACTTAACTGGCTGTATTAATAATTTATATTAAATTTTTGTATAAAAATTCATTGACATTTATTATTAGAGTAAATATAAGGAGAAATATTTATTTAACATGAATAACTGATATTAGTTTCCCTCCCGCCCCCTATACACACTGTATTAAAAAAAAAAAAAAAGAAAAAGAAATTAACTAGTGCAAAAGTGTTACGATAAATAAATAAATCTAAATATGATAGAATAATTATAAAAACCTATATATCATAATGTTAACATATGACTCAATTGGTTATATTAATAATTTATTAAGTTTTTGAAAAAAAATTTATTGGCATTTGTTATTAGAATAATTATAAATAGACATGTTTAGCTGATATAAATAACTGATATTTATTAGTTGGCAAACGTGAATTAGTTGTTTATATGCAAGTGGTGAATTTGAAGACCCACGGTCATCAAATAAATAGTTGACAGCTAAATATGTCACTTTTTCATGCTAGATAAATATGTTTACCTAAAATTACTATTGTTATTATTACTTTTAGATCCTGTACAACGCACGGGTGAGAATTCTAGTTTCTCAGCATACTAGGAAGTTACTGTGAGTAACTCTATTAGGTTTCAAGTCTACCCTGGGAATTGCTTGAACTGAAACTTTAGAATTGAGTGTCACATGCTAGCATGATATACAAAATAATTGCTTTGTTATTTCTTATATGGCTGGATCAGGTTGATCGTATTGCTGAACTTCGTGAAAAGATTCAGTTGAAAGAAGGAACTCATGAAGGTGTGTTCGGTATCATTGTTGGATTGAAAAGTAACTTGGTTTTAATGCTTCTTTCTTAGCTTTATAACCATACCAGAATCACTTGCCTATGGTGTTAACCTAGGTGCTTGTCACTCCAATGAACATGGAGTTTCATATCAAATCTTACTGGTTTTTTGGGGCAGAGACCATTGAGTTTTCCTTTATTGTACTGCTCGAGATGTTGTCTTGCTATTTTCCTTATGAGGATTCTACATTACTCTTCTTCTTTTGGGCATGCCTTAAGTTTAATATTTGAAATTATGGTCACTATTTAATGGATGTCGTCTGTTATTCAATACTTGACATTTATGTGGAATACACTGTTTATTAAACCTATAGATGAGTAAACTAGACAGCAGATGTAGTGTTCAATTTGTATTGCTGTTAAAAATCATTGTCATGGATGGGGTAATTGACAATCTTTCAAGCCTTTTTATTTATGTTTTGACATATCTGATGTAGCCAAGTTGAAGAAATAGACACATTTTATTCTAGAAAAGAGCTTAGTTACTAAGATATATTGTTTCCTCTTGTAGCCTTGAGAAGGAAAATATCAAATACTCGCCAAAATGGGGAAAATGTGAGCATCTGATACTTTTTTCTGCGTTTGTTGAGAAACTCTTTAAAATCTTCTCATCTAATATTTTGTGAAAATGGATTACAGCTAGTAGCTTCAAAAGGGGTTGAATTTGAAATGAAGATGCTTGAGGCAGAGTATTCCTTTGTAACTGATAAGGTGGAACGCTTGCAAGAGAAGGTAATGTACCTCTCCGGTTCTGAAGTTTTATAATGGAGCAAATGAAAAATGGTCATGTTTCCTTTTTCATTGTATGTTCTAAAATAAAATAATAAGACATTAAAATTTTTAAAATTAAGAAATTAGAATTTACTCCTTAATTTGGCTTCTATTAAAAACATTTGGATTATAATGGTCTTGTTTCTATCATTTACAAGGTGGATATATTTTTTCTGTTCACGTTCCCGTTAATGAAGATCCGTCCAATCTTGGCATTGTACTTCTACCGTTCAATTAGATTATATTCTGTAAAATTGGTAAATAATTCCATTTAATTTTTAGATGAGAAGGTTAGATTTCAGCATTTAGAGAAGGCTTATTTGTGACCCAATAAATCCATATATATCTACATTAAAGCCACAGCTCCTATATGAAATGCACCTCGCTTTTGGGGTATGGTCAGCATAATACAACACTAGACAACATGGAGTTTTAAATTAATCCTGTTCTTGTTGCCGTGTCCAACCCAGCCTACCAAACATACCAGTATGAGGTCACATGATAAGTTGCTAACGAGTTCAACGTGTTGGATTCAGCTAAATCATATCAATTTGATTGCGTATTTTTGGGTTTTATTGATATTTGAGCAATTATCATTGTTTTCTGAAGTATTTGTTGCAACTTGCAACCATTTCTCTCTTGGCTACCCACTCCTCATTTCCCCTGCTTCCACCATCCCCCTCACTTACCAATAAAGCTTTTGGCAATTTATTTAATAAGCAGTTGTCAGAAAATAATTTCCTTAACAATTGCAGGCAAAAACACTGGAAACAAACATTGAAAGAACCCAAAGGGAAATCGAGATTCCAACTGAGGTTGAAATTCAGCTCAAGCAAAGGCTTGATCAGTTAACTGACCATTTGATTCAGAAGCAAGCACAGGTCTGTTTTCCAATCATTGAACTTTTAATTTCAGCTGGTTTTATTGATTAGGAATTTCATTCTGCGCATATTGCGATCTCATACAGTTATAGAAGAATCTACTCATTTTTAACATCTGGCTTACAATAAAAGAAGATTATGTTATGAGGACTTATTATTTGTTTTGTTATTTCCATAAATAAATAGATAAAAAGTTACTCTGTCTTTTAAGTCGGTGAAAAAGGTGATAGGGAAAATCCCTTGATGTATCGTCCAAACCAGTAACTTGTTTACAATTTAGGTTGATCAAAAAAGAAAAAAATACTTGTCTACTTATACATCTACACTTTGTATGGTTCTCTAGCACTGTCCAAGAGTGTAAAGAAAAACATTGAACAACTGCTATGAACTTTGCTGTTAAAAATTACATTAAATCGAAATAATAAGCGAGTTCATTTGTTAAATAACTCTACCTCTGTTATCAGGTCGAGGCACTATCCTCAGAGAAGGCAACACTGCTCTTCAGAATTGAGGTAAATTTCCATATTAGCGTTCAAAGCAATAAAATGATGCTGAAATTTATCGTGAACTCTCACCCAGTGTCAAAAAATTTATTTTTCTACACCTTTGACTTAAATGTCTCAGGCAATTTCAAGGTTACTGGACGAAAACAAGTCAAATTTGGACTCATCTGTATTTCCCAGTACCTCTTCAAGAGATGATGTAGAATCTGGAGTATGGGAACCCTATAATTCAAAGTTTAGGCCTATGTTTAAACAGAAAATTCAATCTGGGCGGCAACATTTGGGATCATTAATTCGACAGTTGGACTCAATCTTTTCTTCTGGTGTCGTCTTTCTGAGAAAAAACTCAACGGCTAGGATATGGGCTGCCGTCTACTTTATATGCCTTCATATATGGGTGCTATATATCCTAACATCACATTCTCCAGTCTCAGATGACACCAGATCTGGTGCTGTTGTTTCGCTGGAGAATATCAACAACACTGGAGGTGTGTAATTTATTTCAGTCATCGATTAATTTCACCCAATTTTTGCAAGGCTTCTTTGTTACTTCATGTATGTATAGAAACGTTTCCATTCTTGAGAAAGATGTTACTACTTATTTTGCATGTTGTTAGTTGTAGGAGTTGGATTATGTTAACATACGTACAGAAGTAGATCTAGCAATGACATGAACAGAGTAGCGGAAAATATGTAACAGCAGCAAATCCATTGAGAATGCTATTGTATTGTACACATTAAAGATGCTCCAATGTTTGTTACACTTTATTCTTCCTCCGGTGTACGAAAACTATCTTCGGCAATATTTTTGTTGACAAATTATACAAGCTTGTTGAATGTGTGGCAATAGGTGAATAGTTGTCACGAGTTTTATCTTAAGTATTCTTACTCGATGGCCATCAACTTCATACTAAAACGTTAAAATTGAAGGTTATAAAGAGAAATTTAACCTCTGATTAGTCTAGTTCAAACCACAGTTCTCGTATGTTTGGCTTGACGCATTGTTAGCACGTTATGCACTACTAAAGATGGAACTAAATTTGACATATACAGTTCATTGTACAGCATTATGCGTTATTGAAGAAGAAAATAAATTTGACGTATACAATTGGATGTAACACCAGAAACGTATGTGGACAGGTAACTCGTTAACACTAGTGTTCAAAAATCTACCATCTCATGTGACATGTATGAATACACGTAACATAGATATCAAATACGTGTCGCATGCATTGATGCAAATCAGATGTGGTAGGAAGTTTTATGACAAAACCTCAGTAAAGCTTTTGAACATCTTCGTTCACATCAATTCACGTCATTAGTGTTGAAAAACCTCTCCGAGGTTTTGTTACAAAATTTCCCACCTCATGTGGTTTGCATCAATGCACGCCACATAAATTTGAAATACACTTAAAGTGCATCAATGCAAGCCACATGAGATGGAAAGTTTTGTTACAAAAACCTCCCCGGGGTTCTTGGACATTTTCGTTCATGTCGAGTAGTGTAAAAAGCATGCCTCTGGCTATTGTTGGTATATTGAACAAAAATGGGAGCAGTGATCCGAGTAAAACAAACATCATAGGGTAAGTTTAAATAAGAAATACAAAGTGACAATTCTGAATTGCCTAACAGCATTTAAGCCCGGAGATTTCCTTCGATTTGGGCATGTAAAATTCAACGTAGTATAAACTTGAGGGGAGATTCATAGAGGAAATGGTGTTGATTCATTAGAGATTCCTAACGGAACCGTGAATACATATAGTCAGCACTGGGCGGATATTCACATTTAATTCAATTCATAACTTAAAGATTCATCTAAACTGAAACAAAAGAAACTACCACACCTCATTTTCAATGAGGAAACCTTGCAAATCCCACTTGTTCATCTTCACCCGAAGATCATAGTTTCCCTTCCTCCATCAAACTTCCTAGTTGTAATGGTGTCACCTTTAAGAACCTACCCTTACCTCTCGACTGTCTGCCTGTAGCTTAATCCTCTACAATAGTTGTTGGCTTGGGGCTTTTGGTAATGCATCGACTTCCGTTGCTGACAACATTTCAAGCTCTAGCAATGCAGCAACTGCAGCTTCTCTGTCTAAGCATGGCTTTATCGTGTTCACCGTGTGCTTGATTCTTGATTGCTGACGATGAATATAAGCACATCAAGAATGAATCATTTGCAAAGCATACCAAGATTCTGAATATAAATGAACAATGTTATATTGCTCACCAGATATTCCAGTTTCCGTTTAAGATCTTGAATCACCTGTTCGGAGTGCGGAATTTGGACTGGTAATGCCATTGCATTCTAGCAGCCCAGGGTCCCAGATAGGGCAATGCAAAATAGGAACAAATTCAGTAGAATACTCTTAAAAATATCAGAATAAATTGCTCATGCAACTTTGCAATCAACCAGGTCAAAAGCTTGTCTGGGGATGGGAGGGGCCAGTTTAACCAGATAACTTCAGAGTAATGTATGAAATAATGTATTAAAATACATTTGAAGACATCACGAGTAAGTTTCTTGTGCAAGTTGAATAAGAAAATAACAGTTACCAGTCGAGGATTTCATCAATCACTTGAAATGTAAGCAAATCTTGAATAATGCACAAGACTACGACAAAATGTAATCATTTCAGACCTTGAAAGCTCAACTTGATGAAGTCTATGAGACAGCAATGTATCTAAGACTCTTCCCTAATTTTCAAATAGAAATTATCTTCTTCTCAAAACATTCTTAACATTACCAAACCCCAACACCACCAAAAAAAAAAAAAAAATTAATAATAATAATAATAAATAAAGAAACT
Source organism: Nyctanthes arbor-tristis (assembly GCA_963692815.1). NCBI lineage: Eukaryota > Viridiplantae > Streptophyta > Magnoliopsida > Lamiales > Oleaceae > Nyctanthes > Nyctanthes arbor-tristis. The sequence continues at coordinate 6,701 of CAVNYN010248327.1, forward strand.
AGCAAACAATAATAAGAATATATTTAAAAAATGAATAAATAAATAGACAATAATAAGAATATATTTAAAAAAAAAAAAACTCTTCTGGTGTTGGGGAAATACAGAAAAGTATTCACATGAGGAATTCACTTCACAAGAAGCGCTACAAAGTGATCAAGTTTAGTTTACATGAGATGCGTAATTACATAGATGACATGGATAAGAGGAAGTCATAAAATTACTTACGCTACATTCATATTGGGCTCATTATCATGGATGAAAACATTGTTACGTATGTGTAAATTATACAAAAATGATTGATATGATCAATACAACTGCTTACACGTGTTTCATTTGTCCAATTTCAATGGCTAGTATGCATTTCTCCTTTGTTTTGACTCATGAAATAGGTGAGACTAATCTGAGATTCTAATCAATATTTGTAAGAATAAAACAGAAATCTTGCAAGTACTTCAAACAATTTATGGTCTTTATTTCTGATGGAAGGAACTCATTATGGGAGTATCTTCTTGTGTCCAGGATCTTACTCCTTCTGTCCCATGAAAATAGTCCCTTACCTATTTTCACATAGATTAAGAAAGCCCAAATAATATTCTTGGAAAAGTGAAATTTAGTAAGATCAGTTTTCCTAATATATCCCTTCATTTAATTATGATTCCACCTTAATAATTCTTATTTGTTAATAACCATGCACATTAGAGGCATATGAGAAAACTAAGAAATTAACTAAAAAGAGTGGACTATAATTTGGGATGAATGAAAAAAGTGTAGAAGACTATATTCAAGGGACGAAGGGAGTATTAAATTATCATGGGCTGTACGTTGCAATTGGTCATCCAAATCTCAAGCTTGGAAGACAGACCCATCGCACAATTGATTAAAGATAACAGTTCAACACTAAAGCAAGCTTATTTATTTATAATAAAACGTTATAAGCCTAACCAGACATGGTCAGAAGCTAAAATCTCCATTCCAGTGAAATAAGAAAAACCTGCACTTGTTAGCAGCGGCGCTAGAAGAAAAGGATTCAGAAGATAATGTGGGAGCACTAATTGCCCAATCAAGAAGAAAATACAAGACTTCCACAAACAAGAAGATTTTTACCTTCATGGGTCGACCGACTGGTTTTCCAGAAGCCCTTCTTGGCTTTGTTTTTCCACGACCAGCCTTTGGTGGTCGGCCTCGGCGCTTCACCAGACCAGCTCCACCATTAGACACCACCAATGTACTCTCAGTAGCAATCCCAACAGTAACAGGATCCACCACTCCTACAGCAGGCAAAGGTGGTGAAGCTACACCTCCCAACGCATTTTTAGGCTTTGGTGGCCTGCCTCTTGGCCTCCCAGTTCCCTTCTTCACTGTTGCTGCACCCGCATTAAGCCTTCCCACACCACCAGACTGAGCCAGAACACTAATGGGATGATTACCCCTGTTAGCCCCATCTTGCTTAGGCGGACGCCCGCGTCCTCTTTTCACCCCAACACCAGCAGCAGGTGCAGCGGCACCATTAACGGGTCCAGCAGAAACGTGTACCGCCGCAGGTCCGACGGCCATATTCTGAGGGTTCACCGGAAGAGTGGCTACCTGATTTTGTGCCACTGGAACAAAAACAGGTAAAGCATTTGGGACGGAATCTAGCTTAGGCTTTGGAGGCCGACCTCGCCGTCTCTTGGAGCCAACAGAATTGAGATCAAAAGGGGCATTACCGTTTCCATTCCCAGATCTAGGAAGCTTGTAAGAGTGCTTAACCATGACAATCAGACCGTTGTTTTTCAACCGTTTCAGATGCTGAGTCAACAAGGCCGAGTGATTCGGCGGCAGCTGGTCCTTGTATTGAGTTTCAATATACTTAGCTATAGCCCTCTTGCTCGACCCCTTCTTCTCCTTCAACCCCGCTATCGCCCCCGTTATCATCTGCCCAAAGCCAAAATCAACAAAAATCAAAACACGAACTTGAAAAACAAAATTGTGGGTTTTCTTGGTTTACACTTGACAGTACCTCAACATACGGCGGGTGGTTGTGGGTCGGTGAACGATTCGGAGTTGGGTTTGCGGCATGAGCTACATGGAGAGGAGCAGGTTCCACTGATGCCGGTGGTGGAGGTGGGATCAATGAAGGGTCCATGCATATAGATACAGATATACCTGTATATATGTGCGCAGAGAGAGAGAGAGAGAGAGAGAGAGCGCCGGGGGGGGGAGCAGTACAAAAAGTGTTGAGTGCCGGAGATGACCTTGGGATTGGTATGAAAATGGCGTTGGGTAGAGAGTGAAGAAACGGGGTGCGAAAAATTTCTCGTATTTCATGGGGACGGAAGACTTTGCTGGTAAATAAAATAGACAAATGTGCTTAGCGTCTCAATTTATAAAGTGTTAGGCAAAGGTATGAGATTATGATTTAGATTATAATCTGTGACGTGTTATTATTGTATTGGTTATTTTTGTAGAATATAAAAAATTACAGCTTGACATTTATTTTTTGACTTTTTAAAAAAAGTAAAACCAATGAAATGATATTACGTGTCAGATTATAATCTAGATTATAATCTGTAACAGTTGCCAAACACATATTATTAAACAATAAATTGAGTTATTTATATCTACTTCACAGTTCCCCTATTTGTTTGGACCTACTTCGAAGTCCTCTTATTTGCTTGGAGCACTGAGGGTTCAATACTAGAATTTTATTATGGTGCGTCTATAGAGCTGCATTTGGTTCCATGCTTGACTGCTAATAAAAAAAACTACCAAGTTATTTAAATCAAATGTGATTTTATAAAATTACGTATAATTTTATACTAATTTTGATTCAGAGACACTCGGTGTACGTGGTACATCTCCCTTCATTAATTTTATGGACTCACATATTAGACCATGTAAATTAGTAGAGAAAAATACGCTATATACAACGAGCAAAGTGCAAATTAACTATACAATTGCCTGAGTAAATAAATGGCCTTTTGTCTATGTATTATGACATGTTATCATAACAATATGTGACATAATATCAATATATATCGTTTTTTTTTTTATTCTCTTCAAATTTAGAAATGATTTAACATTAGATGCTTAATGATACAGACGGTGACATGGCATAATATGAGATACTGATGTGAGTATGCTATCACTCTCATAAATCACATCAATGACTAATATTATGTCACATTATTTGTATGGTGATGTAATAGTCTTAGGTGTCTGTATCAAATCATTTATATTCTCAAATCATATTAGTGGCTGACATTATGTTACATCATTTGTCTAGTACCGTAAAGGCATTAAACGCATAGTGCTTGAACATGTTCATTCTCTTAGAAATGTTCAAGCACCGGCATGTGGTATCCTAATGGCACAAAACAGTGAAGTGGTATAACATTAGAATATCATCACGTCCTATTTAAATGATATTAACATCTAATACCATGTTACATTATCTACCTCGTGCAGTATAGGCACCATACATCTGGTCGAATATTTTCACATTTTCTCCATTATGATTATGAACAAAATTTTCCATGTGTTCCCTGTGATGATATCTATAGATTTAAAAAGTAATGTGATATATAAAGAAGTATAGGCGTATAAAAAACTTGCGTAAAAGAACTTTGTACTTGTAACCGAATTCTATTATTATTTCAAATTTAATGAGCTCTAAATTAATTAATAACATTAGAGTCAACTATAATAATTGATTTTTTTCCATTTTTTTTAAATTAATTACCGTCGAAATTATTTAACATTTATTTATTTTGAAAAGAATTTAGTGAACATCCAAAATTTAGATTTGTGGTTTAAATAAGTGTCGTAGTTATTAGATACCCAGATTTTCAAGTAAGAGGTCTTGAATTCAAACTACACTAACTCCACCCCTATCTCCCTTTTGTTTAAAAAAAAAAAAAAAGAACAAGAAAATAAGATTACGATATGAAGTATCTCTGATTTGTCTGTAGCTTTTACAAAGTAGATAAACTTTTAGAGAAAGATGAATTAAATTATAACTTTCTTTCAGAGAGAAAAAAAAAAACTCTTCTTCTAATATTTGTGTGTACCAAAATAAAATAAAATAAAATAAAAGTGGCGAATTACTCTATTGATAAAGCTAAGAGGACAATTATGCAATGTACATATGGTTCTGTGACATAAATGTGGACTCTCAACGATCTCTTACTATATAGATGTCTAACAACATGAATCTGAATAGACATCTGATGGCAGATCATTTTCACTACGATGAATGTGATATTTATAACACAACATTATGAAAGTAATTTTGGTAGAAATGATCTAGCACCAGAGTACTGTAATGGTATTAGATAGTGATGTGATATAATATTAACTATTGATGTAAGCAGATATCATCTCAACAAATTATTTTATCAATAGCTAATATTTTATATATCATCTATTTGGTATCATAATGACATCTGATGTCTCGATCATTTTTAATGGCTTTGGTGACTAGAATCTTCAAGGGTAAACTTCACAAAAGGTTTCCACACCATGGCAAAAAGTAACAATTTCATTCATAACATTTTTTAAAGCATATTGGTCATCAATCTTTCAAAAATATGCACAAAATGTCCCTATATACTAAATTTTTATCAATTTTCACTATTCACTTGTTTCTACAAAAACGATTTTTAACCTTTATTTAAATTAAAAAATAAGAACACACAAAGTTTTACAATTTATTTTGATCTCTCTGCTGCTTTTTTCATACACTTTTATATATTCATTTGTATATCGTTTTCCTGTCCACCTACTTAACATGAGCTATTCATACACATTGGTCAATATATTATATTTTCCACTCACTTACTTAAAATCACCACCACTACTAATGTCATAGTTATTTTAGGCAATGAACTTCCTGAAATTTAAACATAAATAAGTAATAATAATTGAGATGTAATTGATATTCAAATCATGAAAATTAGAACGATTAATATGTATGATTTTTTTTGCAAAAAAAATTGAAAGTTTGAATTACTGGTAAAAAATAGAGGATTTCTTCCCCTTTATTTCCGCTACAACTTCTCTCATTTCGAAATTTATGTGTCTACATATAGGTAAAAATGATAGGTAAATCTCATTTTTATAATTGTTAAAGACAACTTAAGTAGATATCTTATCCTTGTCCACTCTAAAAAAATGGTGAGGGAAAAAGATAATATATTGATATGCATGTATAACTCGTGTTAAGTGAGTAGACAGAAAAATGATACACAAATGAATATGCATAAGTGTGTAAAAGCAAAAGCGGCTGAGAGATCAAAATAAAAATTTAAAATCTGTGTGTTCTTATTTTTTAATTTAAATAATGAGTAAAGTTGTCTTTATAGAAAAAGTGCACAATGAAAATTGACAAAAATAGTATATAGAGACATTTTGTACATATTTTTGAAAGATTGGGGACCTATATGCTTAAAAAATATTAGAGATGAAATTGTTACTTTTTACAAAGATCGGAGACTTTTGTGAAATTTACCCAATTTTGAAATGTGCAACAACTTAATGGTGTCTAGGTTTGATGGTGGATTGGTGGCATTAATGTTAACATTAGTACCTGTTTGGTGTTAAATAACTCGATAAGAAATTTACAAAGTATTTGACTAAGATGTGGATTATAATTTAGATTATAATTTACGATGTAACATTATTTTATTGGTTGTTTTTTGTAAAAAATAAACAATTGCGGCTTGACTTTTACTTTTTGACTTTTTGAAAAAAAAGTGAAACCAATGAAATGATACCGTGTGTCAGATTATAATATGGTGTATTTGCCAAACACATTGTTAACTTGCTAAATCCTCGAAATAAATGCTGGAGCATGATATTGATAAACAATAATTTCAGATAGATAAATATGGACCTTTATTTTGGTTTTCAGCAAAAAATTTTAGTTGGTAACACCTTCTCTTAAGTATAGTCACGTACTCTTTTTTCGTTGATTCTAAATTATCGATAATTTAAAAAAATAAAATAATTGAAATATTAGTTTGACTCTTACGTGCCTCTATTTAATAAACATTGTTATAAATAGAATTGTTAAGAGTAAATTTCACATATAGTCCCTAACCTTTGCCCTTTGTGTAGGCTACCCCCATTTAACATGGATCTTTATTTTGGTTTCCAGCACATAATTTTAAATAGATAAATTGGGGATTGGTTTTGTATAGAGATGATATTTATCTAGACCGGAGTCTAGTTAACATAACTACATTGCAGGATGGGTAGGGTTGTATAAATACGTGAAAGCATTAATTTATTTAACAGTCAATAAAAAAATGATAACTAGATTAGAAATTGAGCTTTATTCTAGATAAATATCATTATTCGTTTTGTCTACTATGTCAGTCATATAAACATATTCTTGTATTCTTTTTTCATTCGTTGTAAAATATAATTGAAATATTAGTTTACTTATATGCTCTTATTTAATATATACATTGTCATAAATAAAATGAATTATGAAGTAGAATAATTAATAAATGAAAAGATAAATGTTGAAAAATGACTTTAAATTTGCTTTTTAGGTGTTGTTAAATGAACTTTTAAACAAAAGTGGAGTCATCTTTTTCCATTAAATCACAGCAGTCTCCACTGCCACCGTAATTTTTTTCTTCTATCCCAAATTATAATCTTATTTCTTTTTTTTATTGAATATATAAATAATTTTTTTTT
>CAVNYN010248334.1:0-24153 GCA_963692815.1 Nyctanthes arbor-tristis
GTCAACTTGTCTCACTTGTATCCAGCTGGTTATGTAATTTTTTTTATTTATTTTATATATTTGACAAGAACACAACTCGCACGCATGGTACAAAGACACCACACTCAATATAACAAATGGTTTGAACCCATGGCCTCTTATCTCAGAAAGATCACGCTAACACAAGCTTGATACATTTTGTTGTTGTAATTCACTTCTAATATATATTCTCTTTCTTGTTCATTTTACAACAATCATATTTTTTATTTAGACTTCTGAATCAACAATGACCCACCTGTTAAACTTGTAATACATTTGTTGAACAAATAACGTCATCCTGAATTTTGACCAGGCCGAGTTTGAAAATTATGAATATACATTCTTAAGGATATTGATATGGGCAGCTTCTATTCCAAAGTTTTCATTGTATATTGTGATATCTGTATGTATCCTTTAGAATATAAGGCTCTATGGTTCTTCGCATTAAATTAGGTTGCCTCAAGTTTCAAAATCTATTTGTCAAAAAAAAAAAAAAAAAAAAAAAAAAAAAAAAAAAAAAAAAAAGATTTTTACGGTATTGAATGGTGGTTTAATGCTCTAGACCTTTCTTTGGAGTTCACCTATTTGGTACGTGACATGCGGTACTTCCATGCCTAAACTTTGTTATTTTATCTTGAATCGGTGCTTTGTTGAGGTTGCAGAGTCTTCTTGTATTAAGGTTATAGCTCCCAAACTTCAGTTTTCTGTTGAGGAACTATTGAATATGTGGAGCATGTTTGCACTTTTCAAATTTGTTGTGGACTGGAAGCTGACTTAGAGCTTGTTTGATGCTCTTTATTTGTCAAAATGTGGAGAATTTATAATGAGGAGAGAGGTAGAATGTGTATTCGGAATGTAAAAATGTCTAAAATATGTGATTATAATTGAATAGTTATCAAATCAAATATCAAATTAGTGGTAGGTAAAATTATAAATTGGTAAAATAAAGAGCATCAGACAAAGCTCTTGGTACATGTATTAGGTTCAAAGCAGCCAGCATTCAACATCCAACCCAATTGTAGAGATGTTGGGCATGAGTATTGTATTTGTACCAGCTTAACAAGAGGATTGGCAAGATTGGTTTTATCATTGCTTTCATACAGAAAGGAGCCAGACTTTACCTTTCCCTATAAAAACTTTTCTTTTCTTCCTCTTTTTTTTTTTTTTGGGTGCATTCTCTCGATTTATTTATTTATATTTGTCTCCCTTAGGTAAGATGTACGACTAGCTAGTATGTTCTTAAGCCCTATAGTTACAAATCCTACGTTTTCTTGTGGAGGAGATTGATTCTACTCTTATGGAAAACATCACTTAGTAAACGTATAGGGTGAATTTGGTTGGAAGCATGGAAGAAATTTTTTAGGCAATTAAGTTGCCTAAAATTTAATTCCATATAGATTAAGTTTGTGTTTGAGCGTGGAATTCACATTAGGAAGTGCAGAATTTCGTAGAATATAAAATTCCAACCTCATCACCCGCAAACCCCAAACACCCCCATGAACTAGGAAAATGTTTTCCTTGTTCTTTCAGAAAAATATGTTCATGTGACCGAAGCATGGAAAACATTTTCAATGTAAAAATGTCGATAAAACACGGAAAAATAGGAATATGGTGGAAAAAGAATGATATTTTCCGTGGAAAAAGTACTCACAATCCAACACAGTCTTATTCTATTTTTTTGGAAAGAATAAAATTTTTTTGCCTCTTTATATGTATTTCTCATAATGCAATAAGAAGAATAAGAATTTTCAGCCCCTTGGAAGTATATCAATTGTAGATGAAGTCTCTTCTCATTTTTTGAACGTGCTTTATGCAAGCAACACAATAGTACATGCACTCAATGACATAAGCATGTGCATGCATGGTCAAGGAACAGATCTACTGGGAAACAGTGAAAACCACCTTTTCATGGGGTTGGATTATGTGTTGCTATTTATACATCAAACTTTTAGATGTATAAATACCCTTCTATTGTAGTTCAAAGAATTCTTTGTGGCTGAGAGTCGTTTGTTCCATACTAAACTTACTCTGGGAAACTGATTTAAGTAAGCATTCGTTCCTAATCCTTCCATTTTTTATTTTTTACCTTTTTTTTTTTGGGGTGGGGAGGTGGGGGGTATGTTTGGGGGTCCCCATACCAATTAAAATAGGTCCTGATGGAGCTAGTTAATTGCTGTTTGCAATATCTTAGTTAATTGATTATATATTTTTAGCACAATTAATATAGGAGATTACTGACGGTTTAAATTTCCACTTATTAATGTCTGTTTTGTAGCTCATCTTTTGTTGAAGAAAGGACTTACTATTTGTGATAGAGATCTAGAAGACTAAATAATGAGAATTAGATTTTATTTCAATTTATTTTTATGTATTAGCTTGATTTATGTTAGGGTTTACTATTCCTTCCTGTAAATATAAGGCTTATTTCCTTACCCCTTTATCTATGAATATCGGTTACATTCAAGTATATTCTTGATTTTCTAAGAACTTGTGAGTTCTTGTGTTTGGTTGGCATCAGTTTAATTTGTGCTGCCTTGTTGATCCTAAAGTAAGCAACAGAATCCATGGTTCTGTTTCTATTTGTCAGAACTTTTCAACTTGTTTTGGCACTCCCTGATCATGTCGAAATTCATGATTTTCTGGCAACCTGCAGGGACAGATGTTTCGTGGTTTTCATTACCTGACCTATCTTCTCCATATCTGTTAATGCATAATCCTTTACCTACTCTAGGACTACATTTTCCTGTGTATCTTCTATACTGCGTCAATTCCTTGGCCATTTTAAGTCTTATTACTTATTTTCTACTGTTAGTAATCATTATAAGAAGCTTCATCTAGTCTTATAGGCGTAGAGTCATTAGTTTTTATGATAGAACTGAGGTTTGCAATATCCTGATGAAGAAATCCTGTCCTTTGATATACTAAATTGTTATATGCTTCAGTTGTCATTTTCTTTTAGCAGGAAAGATGAAGAGAGAAGAACATGAACAGTCGGAAGCGCCGCTTAGAAATGTTCTTTTAGGCCTTTGCTTGTAGTGCTATTGTTGATTTGCTTTCGCTCATTTACGTATTCTGCCTCCCAAATATACTGCCTCCCACTGTCCATTTTCGATGACCTTTTTCTTCGGCCTTCCCGCACCCCCATTTGCCTCCATTTTTTTTTTTTTTAATAATTACAATTAATGTGTATTACTTCGGAGAATAGTCTGTATTATTTTATTTTTATATTTCCTAGTTTTGCTGCTAATATGACATAGACTTGTATTCAGATCAGACATAGCATGGAAGGATGCCAAATATGCTCAAATTTGGGAGTACCTCAGAGATGAATTTGAATTAACTCAGAGATTTGCCAGTCTTGATTTTAAGCTGAAGTTTGTAGAGGTATATATATTTCTGCAAGGCGTTTTATACTTCATGTTCCTGATTTCCTTCACACTCTAATCTATCGTTTTCATTGAAATTTTCTCCCCATCGCAGCACAATATTCGTTTTCTTCAAGAAATTCTTCAGAATAGGAAGTCGGATTTTCTGGAATGGCTCATCATCATTCTAATAGCTGCTGAAATTATCATATCTGTCTATGATATTGCCCATAGGTCACCAATTACATCCAAGAATGATCAGAAGCAAGTGGTGTCCTCTGAATCATATTCCGCTTCTGAGGAATGATACGGAGACAACATCTGATTCTATAACGGGGTCAAACAGCCTACATGGACCAATGAAGAGTGAGGATGTAGGACCACTCAACAGTAGAGAGGCCAAGTAATTGGTTCATTTTCCCAATCACAGCTTTATAGAGCTAGTTTCTCGTTCTGGCCTTGAAGCTTCAATCTGATATGTGTGTATATATATTGGAAGGATCTCTATATTTATCTTATTACACTAATCGTTCGTGTATATTTTAACTCAAAAAGTCTCAAGTGGTTTGAGTTTTGTCTCTGATGAAAGAGATGGAATTTTTTTTCCCCATCAATGGAAATATAGGTCATGATTTATTTCTTTAAACTTTCTTACTGGTAATCTTTAAAGTATGCTCAGCTGCCTTCTTAGTGATGCATTGGGTTATCGGCAATTTTGGAAAGAGAGAAATTTTAATTTTTTTTTTATTTTTGTTTTTCCTTTAAAAGAAAAAAAAAGGAAAAAGAGAAAAGAAAAGAAAAATAAAAAAAAAGAAAGAAAAGTAAAACTAGAAAAGGTGTAACGCGCTACTCCTTTTGTCTCACCAGGATAGATCTATGCAAGAATGAAGAATTGTTCAATGTTGGTGAGGTAAATTTAGTATTTTCCTAATATACTTTTTAATTTGTTTTTTTATACACTCATTAATTAATTGACGGTAATAATTCTATTTTATTTATAAAAATACAGTGTACAAGTATTTCACCTACAATTTAAAAGGAAGGTGACATATTTGTGTGAGTAATGGAAATAAAATATACATCTATTTTCACGGGACAAATGAAGATACCTATCTATAAAATGTGGGGAAATTAATGTTCTGAGCAATTGGCGTGTCTAGTTCCTAAACGTTAAACTTTTTTCAGTAAAATCCCACGTGTGGAAATTTGCTGCCAAGGTCCATAAATACCTTTTGGCAATTTGTCTTTTCTTCCCTCTCTCCTTCCCTTCGAATAACGAAAATCATCCATTCTTATCTCCTTTTGGCAAGTTTAGTTTAAGCTAGAGCAGATTCTGTCAAATTTTTTTTTATATTTTTATTTATTCTAATAATTTTAGTGCAATTTCATTTTCAAAAATTTATACTATAAAAAAAATTCGGGGGCAGTACGGGGGCTCCGCCCCCTTCCAATCCCCAATTGTTTTTCCTTTAAATTCAACTCGACCCTATTCAAAATCTTGGGTCTGTCCCTCATTATTGCCACAATAAAATTGAAACACCTTCAAAGATTATTAGAAAAGGTTTCTGTACTAAATGGTAAGTTTGCTATTGATATTCCAAATTCTTAAAGATTAGATATTTTATTAATGGATTTACCAAGGAAAAATCGGTCTCTGAATATATAATATTTACTTTCAACAACAGAATTTTCGTTCCAAAGTTTGTTTGTGAATGTATGGTGTCTCATTCAACAACAAATATCGCGCGGTAGAATTATTTGGTTTATTTTCTAATTTATTATTATTAAATTTCAGCTACCAAAAAGTGGTTGGTAAATAGAAAATTTATTTTTCTTCCAACCGATGCTCCGTTGGTATTAATTAAACACATATCTTAACAGCATATTTACAAGGACAAAATCACGTATGAATAATTTTTACTTTTTTTGCTAGAATTTCGGTTCCAAAGTCTGTGAATATATGTATGGGTATCATCTGTTGCTAACCCATTATATTGCCCTATAGGTGATAGGACGGAATGTTTTTGGTTGGTACTTTTCGGTGGCTGAAAACCCAAGTTTTTGTAGTGAAATATGAATTAATGGAAAAAGAAAACCCAAAATTTTTGTAGTGAAATATGAATTAATGGAAAAAATACGTTATCCTTTTTTTTAAAGACAAGGAAAAAATGCATAATTTGTTTTTACTTTTTTAGTTGATCACTCTAAAATCATTTAAGAATCACATACATCACTAGATTAATTAACTCGTGTCAGCAACGTGTACTTCTAACGTAATGCATATGTTAATGTGACTGAAAACATCTACTTCTCCAGAAATTGTATTATACCAGCGTGCAATACGTTGTATATATCTAGGCTACAAGTGTGGGATACTTGTAGTTTAAATGTTTGACGCATATACACACGAGTATAATAACATGCCTGTGTATAAACAAAATAAAATTTCTGTATACTTCTCTGTTGTAGGAAATTACATATGATCGCGCGATTGAGGAAATGGATATTGAGGCTTGTGAAACAAGCCAACGCCCGTGTTAGGGATAACATGTCTGTGTATAGGCAAAATAAAATTTCTGTATACTTCTCTGTAGTAGGAAACATATGATCGTACGATTGAGGAAATGGATATTGAAGCGTGTGAAACAAGCCAACGCCAGGGGAAGGGAGGTCATTTATATGGGCTTGGAATTTGTTGTCCAGGTTTAAATGAACTTGGTACATTTTTGACTTCACTGTCAAATGGAAAATGATGTTGAATTAGTTATGCTTTGAAAGAGAAATTCCTGCAATGCTTGCGAACAGATTGATGAGCTAACATGTGACAAAGAATTGCTGCGACAAATTGAAAAGAGGACACAGAGAAGAAGAAAGGAAGCCTAGGGTGCCATTCTGTGTGTGTTTTTGTTTTCTGTTTTTATTCTGAAGAATGTTTTTTGTTTTCTGATTTCATTCTCTATTTTCTAATTTGCTGAAAATGCGTTTTGTTGGTATTGTCTGAAAATTGATTTTCAGAATGGAAAACTGAAAAACGCGTTCTATTTGACATTTTCTGAAAAAATTTCTGTTCACAAAACGTACTATAGAAATATAACTCTACATCTATTTCTGCAATGATATGTAACCTATTGCTTATATTACATTATATTTCAAATTTAAACATATTGAACAAAATATATACTCTCGTTATCTATCAAGTTATCTATATATTTTTAACCTTATCAATAGATATATTCAAGAAATATTATTATTAATCATGTATGCCTACATCCAAGAAATATAAGTGGAAGTTCTGTCTCCTAATTAAGGCATATAAATAGCAATATTTCCATTTAATTAAAATTGTCACTTATAAAGTTCAGACTCTAACAAAATCAAACATCAAAGTTATAATGTCTATATTGATAAATACTAAATCTACGTAAACGAAATAATAGTGTCATACAAATGATAGTGTCACACATATTTTATGGCCGATAAAAGGAATTTAGTCATCCTGTCCTTGAGCACTCATTCCACATTTGAGTAGCAATCCCATCCCACACTTGACCCATTTAAGCTGTTTTACTTGAATTAAACTATTTTGGTTCAGAATCTTGACTTGACTCGAACTCATCATCAAAAATCGTATTCTTTGTAGAATATTCCGTAAACAAAAAAAGATTTACAAACAAACAACTTTATACATATATAACCAAATAAAAAACACAGAATTGTAACAAAAATAGCTGTCAAAACACAGATTTTTAACCAAAAAAAAAGATTTACAAACACCAAAATTTATACATAAATACAGAAAAAAACAAAACAAGCTTATACAAACATATTTATATAAAAAAAACTTTATAACAAAAAATCATATTTACAAACAAACAACTTTATATATATATATAACCAAATAAAAAAACAGAATTATAACAAAAATAGCTGTTAAAAAACAGAATTTTAACCAAAAAAAATGATTTACAAACACCCAAATTTATATAAAAATATGAAAAAAACAAGGCTAGCTTATAAAAACATATATGTATTAAAAAAATAGAATTGTAAAAAAAATAGCTGTTAAAAAACAGATTTTTAGCCAAAAAAAAAAAAGGATTTACAAACACCCAAATTTATACATAAATATGAGGAAAAGAAAACTAGCTTATACAAACATGTTTACATTAAAAAAAAAAGATTTATAACTAAAATCTGATTTATATACAAATTAATTTCTACATACATGCCCCAAAAAAAAAAAAAAAAAGAATTACATTGGGGCAGTCCTTTACCTTTATGTGCTCAAACTTTTGCTCCAACACGTATTACACTTCAACAAATATAAAGGATAACGAAAGTTTGAGCCACAACACACAAGCTAAATACCAAATAATTCTTTAGAAACTACATTTCATCTCGTCAATATGAAAAGTGAAACGCAATTTAAAACCACAAAAATCATACTCAAAGCAACAAAAGGAGAAAATTAAAATGGAGCTTATTTCATTATGAACACATGTCAAAGTATAGGTTTGGATTTTGATGCTAAACCTGGATCTTACTCTGAATTATCACCAATCATTCAACAAAACTATTTATGAATTAATGGTGAATTTGTTGATTTAGAAAACCATTGTCTTTTGAGAAAATCAGTGACAAATTTCAACATTTATTATCATGTAAATGTTCCTTCTCATCCATTTTTGTTTGACTAAAATTCAATAGGTTATAAGGCGTTTGAAGAGAACATACTTAGGATCTTGAATGAAAGGAATGGGTCAGCTTCTAATTACTTTTGGAGGAACACTTGGACATAGTTTTTGAAACTTTAATTAAATATTTAAATGACATGCATCTTTAAATATTTAAATGTAAAGTAAAATATGCATTAAATGCAATTGGTGTTTCTTAATAGCAAAAATTCAAATGCAAATAATTTTACAGAAAAAGGGATAACACATTAAATTTGCTTATTTTTGTAGCAGTATGTATATTAAATTTTTTTAAAAAAGGATTTATTGAATTACTTTATGACAAGAAATTGCACTTTAATTTGGTTTTAAAAAAAGAGAATATCTCAGGGTGATGGAAGAAAGAGTAATATATTAAATGCATATATATTTATATATATATATATATATATATAGATTATTGAAACAGTGTTCATAAAAATCATCATCATGTTTAATAATTATATATTAATATCCAGTAAATTTATGACAAATAATTAATTAATTGTTTAATAAATTTATTTAATTATAACAAATTGAAACAGTTCTAGCTGTTCATATAAATAAATCCATTAATCATCATAATTAAGTATAATTCTGGGACAAATTTATAAAACAAAGTGTACATATTATTAATTACATGAATATATATTCAGTAAATATTACAACAATCACACCAAAATCTGTCTCTCCCATTTATTTATTGCCAAAATGAATAATATTCAAATTTATTAGGGTTGCCTGGTTGGCTGCTGCTGAGTTTGTTTCTTCACATATTTTCTAGCCCAAACATGCTTCCCATTGATAGTATACTTGGCCCGGCTTCCACCAACAATCGTGTTCATTATCGAACCTGACCGGACAACGAGTCGAGCAAATAAAGGTTGCTCTCCTTCACTCACCTCTTGCATGAAAATGTCTTCAATGAAATCTCCAAATCTCCTGAACAAATTCTGTGTTTAATAAACAATTGAAAGAAGTAATAATAATTAAATTATTAAGACTTTTGTTTACCTGGTGAAGTACTCTCTAACTTCATCTTCTGATATTGGGTAGCCCTTAGAAAATGTCAAGAAAATTGTCCTATCATCTGCTGGAACTTCTTTTTCTTCTCTGAGATTATGATTACGGCTCAACATTTCTCCAAGTTCATTGCTTAAAATTTCTCCCCCTGAAGTAGGGTGGTTGATGCTGAGTGGTGGTAGTGGAACTGGCGGCGGCATGGGGATTCCGACACTTTGTTGATGATGAGGAAGCGGCAGAAATGGCATGTCCATAAAAGGGTTATAGAAGACGGGCATCATCATCAGAGTCATACTTGATTCACCAACTTCATCATGTACACTCCCACTAGGCCAAAACGGCATTCTCGAGCCGTGGTCGCAACCACCACCGGAGTTGTTGCCCGGTATAGCCCTTTCAAGAATGTCCCCCAAAGCCCGGCCGCAGATGGAATTCATCACCCGTGTAACCCCACGGAGAACTCCAATCCGGTTGTCATGGAAATGGCGGAGGCTAATCCGGCTACTCACGATGTCCGGAAGCAAGCTGATGATATGATCATTCCCATCTCCGAAAGGATATCTATCGTTTTCCACACAATTCAAGCACATAACCGTTTCTTCAGCCAATTCATTCAGCAAAGCAAAAGGCAAAGACAACATTCTCTTAACCAAATTCTTGTCATTTCCCGCTAACTCAAGCCACATCCAGAAGGACATCACTTGCATGGACTCTGAAGGGTCCCGGCCGAGATCACCAATCAACCGGGAATACAATCTCCGGTCACCGGAGTGGAATAGGTTAAATTCTTCATCAGAGACTGGAGGGCAGGTATCTAAAGGGAAAAGAGAGGCCATTTGTGTTTTTGAACTTTTGTACTGATAATATGGTTTTGTGTATGCAAGTAATTAAATCGATGAATATATAGGCGGAAAGGTGGCGCATGGGCGGCGGCGCCATTGATCGGAATTGGTGTGACGAAGTGGTGTTTTAATCGGTAATTAGATTTTTTGACTGGTAATTAGATTTTTCGATTTCTAAGTAGTTTCTTTCTTTTATTAGTTAAAATTGCTGCTTAAATTATGATTTCAAAAAATAAAAAGAAGATTTTGTCAAATTACCAACTTTTTTTATACGTATAATAATTACTAACTAACATACAAAAATTTTATGCTAAATAAATAAACAAGCAAGATATTAAAGAATGTTTACAATAATTATTTTCCACTAATAATCACTATGAAACCAGTTATAACTTAATCAACATCATTTCTATATTTTGTATAGAAAAATAGAAAAATTCTAGGGGACATGAAAAGAGGATATTATTAGGTGACATTCTTATGTGGCACACTTATATTGAATGATGAAAAATAGCCATGTAATCATCACCTAATGAATGTACGTCACATGAGAATGTCATCTAATAATATCCTCTTTTCATGTCCCTCCAAGAATTGCTAAAAAAAGTATCATTTCTATAATAATATAAAAATATGAATTTATGCTTTAGGGAAAAATGGCGGTTAACTTTAACTTAAAGTTTTTTTTTATGGGAAGTTATTATAGTTAATTATAGTTGAGGAATTTGTTATAGTTAATTATTATACGCAGGGAATTTGAATTGTAAATTATAAGCAGTATTTTGGAAAGGTAAAATAAGCATTTAAGTAACTAATTAGGTGTTAAAAAGATGACGCAACTAATTTATTATATAAAAAGTCAAATCACTTTAATTATTTAATTTTAAACGTAATATGTTTACCGTTCTTTAAAAAAATAAATTTGTAAAATCCTTTGTGAAACTAATTTGCTTTTCGCAACCATAGGAAGTAGTCTGTGTAAATATTCCTATAATTTGATTGGTTGCAGCCTGTATTTTTTGAGTTATTAGTAGGTATGAGTTTATTTAATTTCTTACAAATTGGACACTTGGCAGTATCTCATTTTTCACCCATCACATCATATTTAAGTCAAAGGTTGACAATGTCACATGCATGTGTGTAAAACTTTAAGTAAAACTTTGAAATACAAATAGATTTTTTCCCTTTTTTTTTTTTTTGTGGACGGAGATGCCCCATGACAAGTTGAATGAAATTCCCTTGCAATAAGAGAAATGTTTGTCACCAGAATCCACGGAGAATCTTTAGAAATGTTCGCTTCCATTTTCTTACGTTTTGAGATTATTACTCTCTTCGCCCCGTAAAATTTTCCACTATTCTTCGTTTATATGTACGTCCCATTTTGTAATCCATTTTTACTTTGAAATAAACTGTGGTTGATCCCTTAGTTTTCTTTTACATATACCCCTATTTAATATGCTTAGTTATCAACAAATGAGAAACATTAATGTGGTGTACGAAATAATTAAATGCTCTCTCCATCTCGTTTACTTTGTCCACTCTAACTTTTTACGAAAAGTATTAGAAAAGAAAATTTAACAATTAATTTCCTAAAATACTATGGATCCAGAATATTTAATGAAATGGGCTATAATATAAAAAAAGAATAATCGACGAGGGCTAATGTAAAATTTTTAAATTTTTTTGTATATAAATTTCAAAATTTTTTGGGCTAACATGGGCTGAAGCCCAGTCGCCCAGCCTAGATCCGTCCATTGAAATATCCTTATTTAATATTTGACATACTCTAAAATTTAATTTTACATTTTTATAGCCAAAACTTTTGCGGTTTGATGGCATCTTAGTTGGGTTATTAAACCACTTAGTTAAGGGTTTGATTCCCCTCCCCTGCAATTCTCTCTGTATAAAAAAAAAATTTGCGTTTTTATTAAGCGTAAACAGGGATATTATTGTAAATGAGTATAGAAAATAATACTAAACATAGAAATAGGACAAAGTAAATGAGACAAATAAAAAAAAGAAATGTGGACAGCTATTTGTAGATAATCATTCAAGCTATTGATTACAAAATAGGGTAAATTCACCATTTTATCCTTCAATTATTTTTTCCCAATTATATAATACATATTGCTAAGATTGTGAATTTACCTTGATTTTGTAGAAGATTGCATAAATTAAATGAATACCTACCAATAGTATTTTACAAGTAAATGAGATGGAGAGATAAAAGAATATATTGGGAAAAACATAATTGAATTTTACTTTTCTAACAAAAATAATTATAATTCCTTATATTTGTGTGCAAAATGAAAGCATATCATCATCATCATCTCTAGGGGACGGAAGACATAGTATAGTAGCTTTAGAGCATCTTTTTAAGGGTTTAAGGTATTTTTGAGAAGTGTTGTTATAACACTTCCATATCACATAAATTCATGGATGCATGCTTAATATACCAAATTTTATTCTCACCGAGTTATTAGTTAATATTATGTATATAATTCTCAAACAAAAAATATTACATTTGCAATTTTAACAAATTATTATGCATATTTTCCAGAATCTCTCTCTTATAGAGAGTATTAGGGTTTTTTCCCCTACATGAAATTTATTGAGTGCTTTTCTTTTGATGATATTTTCCTATTTCGTTTGAGTGTTTTATATTTTCTTCTATGCATCAATGAAGATAGCTTTTGTGGGACTAAAAATTTCAACAGAGAAGGATGAAGAGTTGGTGCTTCTGGCAGCAAATCAATCCAACACGCATGAGAATGTAGGGTTATGCCTTCTTGGAAGGTTTCTAACTGATCATTATGTTCACTTGAATGCCATGAAGATCCAGATGGCAAGCATTTGATGACCAGGCAGAGAGATGAGTGTCAACGAGATTGGAGATCAGAGATATCTATTTCAATTCCATCATGAAGTGGAAGTGAAAAGGGTGTTTAAACAAGGACTGTGGACTGTCGACAATTACTTATTGATTCTATTATAGCTAAAAGTGGGTGAACTTTTGATACAGGTTTCTCTTTTTTTGTGAATTTTTGGGTCCAAATCTATTACTTGCTGGTAGGTTTCATCAAGGAGGCTGTTGGGAAATAGTTGGCAAATTTTATTGGTCAATTTGTGGAATATGACAATAACAACAATGTTGGAGTTTGGCGAGAATACATGCATGTTAAGGTATGCATTGATGTGCGTATCCATTGAATAGGTATAAGAAGATCAAAAAACTAGGGGAAAACTAGTTAGTGGTGCATTTCAAATATGAGAGATTGAGCACGTTATGCTATCTATGTAGTTTGTGTGGCCACTTGGAATGGTTCTGTGAGAAGAATTTCACTACCAGACGCTTTTACTAAGGATTGGGGAGTCTGGTTGCGAGCTCTATCAAGAAGTAGAAGAATCTCTAGTGAGAGGTGGCTGCGAGAGGAGAGAGGACCGGGTGCAGATTCTAATTATAGGAATGAGAGAGTTACAGCTGGAAGAGACGAAAATATTCAATCATAATCAATCTATGCTATTAAAGGAAAGGGTGCAGAAATTATTCCATCTAATAAAGGCATAAGATTTGATCTTAATCAAATAGGCAATTTGAAGAGTTTGAGACACCAAAATACTAGCAATCCTCTTGTGAATGTGGGCGATGTTGAGGTTGTAGATCAAGATGATAGGCCGAAAGGGAATGATAAAAGGAAAAGATGTCTTGGGCTGAATATGAATGCAGAAACGACCCATCTCATGATTGTGGACTCACTTTTAGTTGAAGACAATGGGCCAAAAAATTCCTTGAGGGCAGGACCTGGTTCTAAGCCTTCCGGGGCCGATGGCATGCCTAAGTTGGAGCTATCGGGGCATTGGTAATCACCATGTAGTCAACAATATGCCTTCAGCTAATTGCTAGATTTTTTAGCTTCTAAGGTTTCCTCTTTTACTAAGGCCATGTTTTTGCTTGCATTCTTCTATTTGAAATAGCATGTATCAACCATGTCAGCGTAACTAAGTTTTCGATTACGTAAAAATCATCGTTTCTTTTGCAGTTAGAAATTGCTAGAATGTTCTAGTCATGTATACCATCGTTGACTCTCTAAAGCTATTGTCATAGTGTGCATAAAGAAGTTATTTGATATTCGTGTTAATAGTTCTGTGGGTGATGAGAATCCAGAAAGTCAAGCCTTGGTTCGTGTGCTGTAGGTCCTATTGCAAGATCAAAGGCCAAAGAGATACGCGAGTCAATGGTGGGACTAATAAAATTAATGATCCAAGCACAAATGGGAGAAGTCATCACATCCACGCTTGGTTTGAGTGCAAAGGGGTCAATGGAGATTCAAGTGATTGAAGTTAAGGACCAGCTATGCAAAGAGAATGAGTTTCAAGGGTGAAACTGGCATAAAGAATGAGTTTTGGATCGATCTAGAGAGAATTAGGAACCCCAGGGACTAGTGGAGCAAATTCTGGGCCAACCATAAATTAGGACATACGGCCACAACACCTTGTCTAGAAAAGTCAGTAAGCCATACATTTTTGTCGCAACCTTAGCTGTGGCCGCAATAGGGTGCAATGAAGTTTTTTGATAAAGCATTGTGGCGGCAAGGACAACCATTGCGGGCGCAATTAAGCTGGAGAAAAAAACTAGAATGACTAGGAATTTTGTTGCTGCCCTAGTTGAAGCACCAATCAGCCACACAGTAGAATTTCTTCCTAACATTGCGGCCATGCGCATTAGTCATTGCGGCTGCAATTACTCTTCAGTACCAGTGTGTAGGAGTGCAAAATTCGAATTTTGAACATTTTTTTCTCCCTTTTTTTAATCACTTTGTCTCTAAGAACATTGTAAAATATCTTGAATGTTTGAATTAAATTTTGAGAAAATATTTCTCTCCCATTATTGTTCTTCATTGAACTTGGCCAACTTTTTTAATTTCTCATGTGAATTTGATCCTATATCTTGAGTGTCTTCATCCATTATTCTTGGGATTTACGGTTTATATTCTAGTTTACTTGAGCTAGTTTGTTTTCAGTTCAAGATAAATTTCCTTCAATTTTTAGCTTTCATGGGATGAATCAATCAATGTGGGATCTTTGATCAATATACCAAGGCAGTTTACATCATTTGGTATCAGAGAGTGGCTCTAAAAATTGGTATATATTATTTATCTTCATTATTCTTGTTATTGCTCTTCAATTATCACAAAAAAAAAGTCTTGAAACAAGAAAGAAACTTTCTATATCATCTTTCCATGTCTGTTGTTGATTCTTACTATTAATGTCTAGCTAAGGTTCCCACTACCAACTTGTCTTTATTTATTAGCTTATTCAATGTTGGGAACAAAGTGTTTGTGGTAATGCCTTATAGAAAACTTTTATTTATTGAGGCTTACTTGATCAAGACCAAACACCTACATTTGATTGTTGGATTATTCGAGGGTAGTTGTCAATTGTCTATCCATTTGGCAAAGTTGTTTGCTCTTGATAAAGGATTATTCCATCTCTTGAATCCTTGCATTTAGTTCATTTGTCTTGTTCCTTTAATTTTCCTTCCTTGTTGGTAGTAAGTAAGAAATTCCACTTACTATCAAGTTTTTCCTTTGTCACTCTTCATTGTTTGTTGGGGTTAAATTCTCAAAGGGTAACTTACCAAAATTAGTTTGTTACGTTCTTTGAAGAGCTTGTTTAGAAGAGATTTGAGTGGAAAAATTTAGAGTAGTGAGCACAGTATCAAGTGCGAGTTCTCAATTTGTGTGTGATACATGAGAGAAAATTAATATCGAGTGAGAGTTACAATTTGTGTGTGATACATGAGAGAAAATTAGTGAGGACACTTTTCACACTTGCACACTATGTCCAATTCTAACGATACAAGTCAAGAACCCAATGCTCAAAATCAAGAGTGGACGGAGATGTTACAAACTCTTTCAACAAATATCGTGGGACAATTTGAAGTGATTAGTGAGAGGTTGGATAGGCTGGAAGAAAAAAAGGGGAGAATTGTCACCAAGGGGAGGTGATAAGAGGAGAAGATATAGGAGGGACGTTAGGGATGAATTTGTTGAAGATTTTTATAGTGATGATGATAGTGAACCAAATTGGGATGTTAGGAGAAGTTGGGGAGATAGGCATGATCCGGGCAATAGAGGAGAACACCGGGGTAGGAATATAATGGAGTAGATGGGAATATTAGGAGCCTCAAAATGAAGATTTCGCCATTCCAAAGGAAGAGTGGCCTAGAGACTTACATGGAGTGGGAAAGAAAAATAAAGTTAATGTTTGAGTGTCACCAGTATTCTAAGAAGAAGAAGGTAAAGATAGATGTGGTTGAATGCACTGACTATGCCTGGTCTTGGTGGGACAGTGTCATCTCACTAGAAGGAAGAACTTGGAGGGGAGCATGAGCACTTGGAATGAATTGAAAACTCTTATGAGGAAGTGGTTTGTTCCCACCTATCACTACGGAGGGCTTTATCAAAAATTGCAATTTCTTACTTACGGGTCAAAGACCATTGAGGACTACTATAAGGAAATGGAGAAGGCAATGATGAGGGCAAATATAAGGTAAAGATAGATAGGCCACATGGCCCTGTTTCCTTGTTGGCTAAATAGAGAGAGAGAGAGAGAGAGAGAGAGAGAGAGAGAGCCGACATAGTGGAACTACACCATTATGTGGATTTGGAGGAACTTGTGCATAGGGCTATCAAGCTGGAAGATCAATTGAAAATGAGAGATAGATCGACTAAGAAAAGTCATGAGAGGTTTCAACCGGGTTCAAGCTCTTCTTTGAAGACCAAATGGGAAACAAGACAATGGATAAGGTGGCGACAAAAGATAACGTTGAGTCTTCAAAGAGGAATGAAGTGTTGGCCAATAAGGATAATTCAAAGGCCAGAAGCACATCCACTAGGGGTAAGATGGTCATTTGAAATGACCAAAGGATGGTTTTAAATACCAAAGGAGAGGACACTACTCTAGATAACGTCCTAATAGGAGAGTGATAATCATTCGAAATGGAGAGTGTTTTTCGGAGTACGAAGAAGATGGAGATGAACGAGATGAGAGTGATAGTGAAGATGACGTGGAAGGGTTGTTAGTCTACCAAAGTCCTTGATTACTATCAGAGATCTCAACACTCAAATCAAGGTTAGTGAGAAGGGGAAACAAAGAAAATATTTTTCATACTAGGTGTCATGTGGAGGAAAAGGTGTGTAGTGTGAGCATTGATGGGGGAAAGTTGCACCAATATGGCTAGTTCTACCATGGTTGATAAATTGAGTCAGCACACAATGAAACATCCCAATCCCTATAAACTATAATAGTTGAATGATTATGGAGAAGCAAGAGTAACCAAACAAGTACTCATCAACTCTCATATAGAGACATACAGGGATCAAGTACTATGTGGTATAATCTACATGCAAGCCACCCACATCTTACTAGGGAGGCCATCACAATTCGATAGGAAGGCTATACATGATGGGGAGAAGAATAGATATAGCTTCCATGTGCAAAGAAAATTGGTTGTTTTGCTACCACTACATCCGGAAGAGGTCTAGAAAGACCAATTGAAGCTCAAAAAAGAAGATGAGAAAGAGAAGGAGAAGAACAAAGAAAAAGAGTGAGAGAAAATAGTCAAGTGGGGATAAAAGAGGGGACGAAAAAAATAGTGAAGAAGAAAGTGAGAAGAGAAGGAGAGAAAATAGAGAGAGGAAGAAAAAAGTGAGCTTTTATACAAAAAGAGGGGCGTAGAGAGAACATTAAAAGGAAATCAATAAGCCTTGTTAATGGTGTACAAGAAATCACTCCTTAACCTTGATGAAACTCACAATTCCTAGAGGAAACGCCTAGTGGGTTACCACCCATTATAGGCATTGAGTATTAAATTGATTTCACTCCCGGTGCCGTAATTCCTAAGAAACCGGCTTACCGAAGCTATCCGAGACGAAAGGGCTCCAAAGGCAAGTTGAGGAGTTAATAAGTAAAGGATATATTTAGGAAAGCATGAGCTCATGTGCCGTACACCCATACTCTTGGTGCTAAATAAAGATGGAACCTATAAGGTGTGTATTGATTTCCGAAATGCTCTTCATAATAGCCCCATACATCGGTCTTGGTACCATACACGAAAGCTAAACCGTCAAGTGCCATTCCCCAAGAGATAGTTGTGATCTCATTTATTTTTCTTTTCAACATCTACATTTAAAACATGAAGGAAAAGGGTGAATTCAAATGAATTCAGCAAGGAAATTCTATATATATGCATATTTTCTTTAGTTTAAACCCATTTATGATGGCCCAACTATCCCACATTAGAATCTTACCCAGGCGCCATACACTTGAATATAACATATAGTTCAGAGGTGCCTTGACAAGCTTATGAATTTGATCATGGACTACATTGTTGTAGTCTCACAAATCCTTTCATGAATATTCAATGACTACCTTACTATAGCCTTGTAAACATGATCTGAACATGGCCAAACTTTATCATAGAAGAGGTAAGATTCTTGATAGAGTAATCACTCGAAAAGAGTTAACATGCAAAGTATGCCATATAGTGTATACCATCATAATAGCAAAACTTCAAAGATAACCATAATGCTTAAAAGGCATAATACCACCATAATATTAAACACCTAAGAGCATAGAATAAGGTATAGAAATTACTCACTGTTACAAATTAGATTTTGTTACAGATTATCGATAATATTCTGAAGATGCTAAGGAATCAAGAAATCTTTGTACCTTCAAATCTAAAAAATGTTTAAACACTCCTTCTGAATCCCTAGACTGTTACCTTCCAAATTTCTTAATTGGCTAGAGAGATCTCACTCCACGTGTTTATTCGTTGACTCTGGATCTTTCATTTGATAGTATAAGTTAAACTGAAAAGTGAGTAAAAGCTTAACATTTCAGAGAGAAGTGAGGTGACAATGTCTACCATTGGAGCTGCTCTCTTATATAACCGTGATCAGATCTCTGAGTTACTACCCACAGTTTTGGTTAAGTGGTTTTACTCAAATGAAGGGAGTTGAGGTGGCTTTTATGCAAAACCCTGACTCAAGAAGGCTATATTCTAGGGCAACTAACTCATTTGTAGGCTAATGATGAAGATTCAATCACCCTTACACGAAATGTGTTTAAATGCTGAAATATTATTTTATTATATATATTTTGCTAACATACTCCAAGTATCAATAGTACATAGTCTTATTATCAACAGTTTTTTAAGTTCGAATCACCAAGTAATGTCTGCACCTTTAGTTCATGATAAACATGCTTTTCAGTCCCCATGATGGGTCATTACAGAATCTTTGGTCGATATGCCAAAAGGGGTTTATATAAAGAGGTTTCACTGTAATGCCCCGAATTCTAAAAGTTTGAAGCACTACTAAAAGTAGCATTTCTATTTTTGAATTTAGCGAGTAAATTGTTTTTTGAAAGAGATAAATTAATAAGGATAGAAATTTGTGGAAACATGATGATAATTCCAGTTACATAATGCCGAAAATGTATGTTTATAATTGTTGACAAAAGCAATTGGTCAAACATGATATCAATAATGGAGTATTTAGCAAAAAGGACAATACACAACATTTAGTCAAAATATTTAATTGGCCCAGCTCGTCGCCTCGACCACATCCGGCCCCTTAACTTGGAAGGAGGGAAAGTTGAGATGAGCATAATAGTACTATTACACTCAGTAGGGCAAGTCAATCAATCCACATCAAACCAAATATGTGATCATAACCTTAAACTCTACTCTTTAAACTTTTAAAATTTTCGAAGTTGTACTATGGGCCATCCTAGTGACCTACTTTTGACCCCGAACCAATTTGTAGTCCCTGACAACATATATTGAACTAGTAATCATAATTACACAGTGGGCTATCTCAAGGGCCTACTTTTGACCCCGACCAATTTGCGATCCTTGGCAAATTATTTCATGCATTCAAGTCACAAACATAATCAACATATAAGAAAAAGACAAGATCAATTAACTAAAATTTGCATAATATAAATCCCATCTCAAAAGTCTTGAAAACATGTACTTGAAAGGTTATGCAAGTAGTGATGCCATTAAATCTTGGAATTCAAAGCCTTCTCATCTAGCAAATAAAAGTTAAAGTGATTTAGTATGTTTAAATTATCATTGAAAGGAGAATCTTAAACTTTATAGACTTAATGGAATGTTTGTGAAAGTTAAAATGTTAAGATTTTAGATTCTTAAAATGTTTAAAGGTTTAATTGATCACTTATGAATGCTAGAGTTCAAAATTAATTTGATTAATTTAGGATTTAGGACTTTTATGAAGTAATTAATTCTTTAGGGGTTAAATTAAAAAATTATAATAGTTAGATGAGTTTAATTTAATATATTTGAATAGTTTGAGGCTCAATTTAAGTTAAACTAAAAGTTCAAAGATTTATATGATTATAATTGAAAGTTCAAGGAACATTTATGCAAAACCTGAAAGTTCGGGGCCAAAATAAATTATTTAAAATCCTTGGGGACAACTTTGCTTAAATAATAACTTTAGGATCAACTTAAATGTCTTGGGAATTCTCAAGACTTGACTTGACCATACTTTTAGGACTTAGTTAAGTGTTTTTAAAATTTTTAAGGACCAAAGTGCAAAACCCCATACGATTAAACTCTCTAGATCTATTATTTTTGGTGTATTACACAATGAAAAGAACAAAGAGGAAGGTTCGTGAGTTTCAAATAGGGGAAAAGAATGAAAATCAAAATCCGACCAGCAATCCAGTGAATCGAAAGGAAATTAGGTGGAAAGGAAACCTCTTAACGAGCTCTATTCATTTATGTACGTTTTAAAAGGTATGGTGGTGGTTTATGGTGGAGTCGTGTGGCCGTTTTGGTGGTTTTCCGACCAAACCATTTACATATTTATGTTTCTCGCAGCGAGAGAAAGCTATAGGCACTAATTTTTCGAAGTTGGGTAAATAAACGAGGATGACCCAAAAATTGGGTTTTTGGTTGCTCGATCGAACCTACGTTTTTCAGACTTTTTTCTTATCAGGCGAAAAATGATGATAGTATAATGTATGTGTGAAATGTATTGTGAGAATCCATTTTTTTGTGCAATACTTTTTTAAGTTTTCATGGTAAAGAATGGATGAACATAGAATAAGAGACAAGTTGTTAACCTTGTAGTACGATGTTCTTGTTGATTTTGGTATATATCTTGATTTTCTTTTGCTAGTCTTGAGTTGATTTGTTTGCAAGAAAGAAAAATGAAAACTAGTTAGTGTTGAAGAAGAAGAATGAGAGGAAGAAGATGGGGAATGAGAGAGAGAGAGAGAGAGAGAGAGAGAGAGAAGAGAGAGAGGGATGGAGCTAATTATCTTACTACTTTGACAAAATGGGCAAAATGGTGGGAATGAAGTCTTTGAGGCTGTGTATATAGTGTTGGCTCAAAAAGGGACTAATTAGAAAATCAGATTCTTGGTGTATAAATTCAAATATTTGGTTTATATTGCGTATAATGTTATACAAGCTGTCTATTGAAATTAATTTGTTGGAATTTAGTTTAATAGGTTTCGAGTTATTTAGGTTAGAAACTTAAAGTTATAATTAAGTTATGTAACTTCCGTTCCTATATATACTTCGATTTCGCTAGACGAGTATATGAAAAGTTTGAAAAGTCAAGGAAGTAGTAGCGGCACAAGTCAAAGTAATAAAACTGAATTTAAATTTTCTTGGTCGGTACATTCACACCGTGCACTGGAATCTTTCTAGAATGTTCTAATTGAGCTGCAAATATCATCTTTGTCTTTTGATGCTACTCAGAACTCCAGCACAAACTTGATATTATCAATGTTAAATTTTAATTTCTGCTATGGATTACATTAAATAACTTACGCAATAGGGATTTCTATGTGGACCAAAGGTTATTGTCTTTTTAAATGTCACAACTCACTTACTAAATAAATATGTTTTGTGGACCCACACCCAACCTAATCATCTCTTGTATAATTATACATAATACAATGTGCTTTCTATGAATCGGATTTGATGCGGTTGGTTTACAGTGATAATCAGAAACACAAAAATTCAATATAGCTCACCCATATAGCTATAACATAGATTGGTTAATTCGATCTCTAAACCTCCACTAGTTTTATTTGTTTAGTCCCTAAAAAGTGTTTCTAAGATTCCTTGAATTACGATTAGTCAATTTGGGTGGTACCATTTCATTACAATGATTGCCTAGGCCGTAGGCATCCTAAACGACGATCTGACGAGCTCTTCTGATTTGCCCCCCTTTTGACAATGGAAAATCTCTGAGCTTTGAAATTGGAAGCTATGATGCTATCATCCCTAGGAAACATAATGATTACATTGCAACCAACCTCTGAATGTAATTATTTTGTCAAGATGAGCTACATAGCTTATAGAACATTAGCTCAACTTTTTATAGATTTAGGAAGCTGTGAGCTAGAGCTAATTAGCTCAGGTTTTGCTTCTTTCAGCCTGAGGAAATAAGGTCTCAATATCGTCGAAGCAATCACCTAAACTTTCAATCATTAGATACTTTGCTTCTAATTTCAAGAGGGCATGACTTTCATGATATACAGATTTCTCCTTCATCATCCCTTACTAGTTCATAGCTGACTGTGTGGCTTGAATAGAGATGCATAAGGAGCTAGCTAGATCGAGCGGCCCGTGGCCCGGCCGGTAAAAAGCCCGAGCTGAGCCAGCTCGTGGATAGTTTAGGACGAGCCCGGGCCCGAGTCTAGCCCCAAATTCAGGGGCGAGCTCGAGCCAGGCTGGCTCGACTCTGCGGGCCAAACACGCTAGTCCATGACGTCTAATGTAAAACTTAGGTATGGAAAAAAAGGGTTAAATTCCGATCTGGAGAAAAATTAAAAAAAAAGCTGAGCCTACCGAGCCTACCCCGCTAGGCTCGGAAAAGGCCCGAGCTAAAGCTCGGGTCGAGCCTAAATTTTTCGAGTGAGCTAAGCCGGGCATTGGCACGGGCTTTTTAGGCACGGAATCTAAAAAGCCCCAGCCAAGCTCGAGCCCAAATCTAGGCGGCTTGACTCGGCTCGTTGACATTGCTAGGTTTGAGACAGAGAGGTATAGGTTCAACTTTCCCTCTTTCTCCAATTTTGAAAATATTAGTGGGGTTTAGAGCTACTTCTTCAAGCTTTCAAAGCCTAGTTGACATTGTTCACCCATGCAAACTATTTTCCTTTCCTTACTTCATCGAAGGAATGTTTGCGTTTGTCTATTAGTTTTGAGGAAAACCTCTTCAGGGTAGCTACACTTATAATGCCTTTGGACTTACATTCTTTGTAAGATTCATATCCACCAGAGCTTTTATTTTGTTGGGTTGGCCTCTATTCCTCGTTGATTTACTATAAAGCTTAAGAACTTTTCTGACCCTACCCTAAAGGCACATTTATTAAGGTTTAGCTTCATTCCATAATCCGTTAAGGTCTAAAATATTTCCCATAAGTTTGTTACATGATCAAAGGCTTTCAAGCTTTTAACCAACATGTTATCCACATATACCTCCATAGTTTTTCTGATCTACTTTGCAAACATTTTGTTTTACTAATCTTTGATAGGTTGCCCCAACTTTTTTCGGGCCAAAGTGCATTACACCTCAATCTGTTATGAATGTGGTGTGCTCTTGGTATATATCTTGTAACGAGATTCGGTTATAACCAGATTATGCATCCATGAAACTTTGGATCTTATGGCCTGCAGTAGCATCTACTAACTGATGTACCCAAGGTAAAGGGAAGTATTCTTTAGGAAAAGATTTATTAAGATCAGTAAAATCTACACATATACACCAATCCACTTATTTTTCTTTACAAGCACTTGGCTAGCCACCTAGCTAGGATAATTAGAAACCCTAATGAAATTTTTTTCCTTCAACTTATCAACTTCCGGCTTCATATCATTCTAGATTCAAAGGCCCTCTCTTCTAAACTTTGGGTTGAACAGTTGGATCTATATGAGTTTGTGACAGGATAACTTGGGGCTGATTACTATCGTGTCTTCATGGCTTCAAGCAAGGACATCCTTGTTCTTCCTTAAGAAAGCTATTAGTTTGTCTTTTTCTTTCAAGTTGAGTTGGGATCCCACCTTAACCCTTTTTTTGGCTTGTTTTGGTCAAGGGGTTCATCAACCCTATTGCCTAGAGGATTTCTTTTAGTGGATCTAGG